>LUCH01002779.1:7388-80116 GCA_013368495.1 Paragonimus heterotremus | reverse complement strand
TACACTGTTTTCTAGACAGTCCATGTGTTGTGACCGCAACAGACGCTCGGCCTGAGAATTCGCTTATTGAACAAACTCCCGTATAGGTCATGTCAAAAATCAAACCACAAACACATACACTCATCTGCACGTCAGACATCCACTCACATACATCGGTTGATAGTACGTTGTCATTTGTCTTGGTGCAGCTCCTGTCATAGTGCGTACACACTATTCCGACAGTCTATTCTTGTCCATCGTCTTCCTGGCGTTCGGAGCTTGCTCTTTTGTTCCAAAATGCTGCCTGTGAGTAACATACTACTCATGAGTAGTATACTACTCACACCGAAACTGCCTGTCATACAACAAAAACACTACTCAGCAGCTTTGGTGATTTCACCAATTTCCAATTAGTAAGTAGTTGTAATCGTGTGGCCATGGATTGGAAGTAACACGATAATTATTTTGTCCTCTCTTAAGGCGATTGGGTGACCTAAGCATTACTCTCAACCGAACGTGGCTTGACTTTTTGGTGTGATAGTTCGATCGTGCCTAATACGAGGGCATTAGCGCAGTGGTCAACATGGTCACTTCATGCAAGCTCGGTACTCGTTCAAACCCCGACTGTAACATAGAAATGTACTTCTGACGAGCTCTGTTGGCTTGGCACTTCTCATAGAGGACTGGGTGAAATCACTATCCAGACGCGAATGTTGCACTCAACTATGGATGATATTCGATTTATAAGTCGCTAATTGACGATCTTTGAGGACTTTTGTGATTATTCCATTTGGATAGGGAAAGCTCCTGAACGATAGATCAAGGTCGATCCCACGTATTCGTCATAGGTGTTTCTCGTACTAGACAGTCGAGCATGTTTGTTGCTGAGCTGGCGACACAGGTTGACGAATTCACCACGTTTTAACTCACCAAGCTGACATCTCCTCTACAACGTTACAACTTGGTGAAGTGGTGATGATTTAAGCATCATCGCTTTCCAGCTGCCCAACCCAGTGTTCGAACTAACCCGACCACGTGGCATAAGGGTAATTTGAAGCTGCTGAATTCAACCCGTATGAATCAGCCCTATTGTTGAAACGATTCAGCGCGATTAGCATATCGTTTGCAGTCTCTAGCTAGACTTGCTATGGAAAATGATGTCTAATCAATTTCACTGACGTGTGTTGTAACTGGTAACTAGACGACAGGGTCTTATAAATTGTATCTCATCCTTCCCTTCGTATACCTATTGTTCTGCACAATTGTACTGTAGTTTGATATTAGTATCAGTCACTGATATATTGCTGCCTATGCTTGTGTATGTGTATGCTACTATTTTGAAACGGTAATCCTTCATTGGTAAACCTTTCCCATATCATATGTAGCCCACATCGTGTAAATCCACCCTACCTGGTTGATCGGTTGAGTAGCACACATCCATATAAGTAGGTTACTTCTTTCTCAGAATGGTGTGGATACATCAATATTGTCTTCCGTGGAGTTTCTTCCATCGAAGGTATCTCGATCCCAATAAATTCATGTCGTTTATTCTGACAACTTCTTGTCCTCCCACCTTGATGTTCTCCGCATTTTCTTTATTCAAGCGGATCCCAGTGGTATCCTTTTGGCCAGTGATGTCGCCGCACGTGGCTTGGACCTTGCCACCACCATGGATTCTACAGATCCGGCCAAGAGTGGTGTGGCGTGGGTGGTACATTTTGAAGTTCCACACACAGCCGAACTGTATATTCATCGAAGTGGTCGAACTGCTCGTGCACATCGAGAAGGAAGCAGTGTTTTGTTTATCTGCCCGAATGAGATGCCGCTATGGCGTCGACTGGCTTTTAGTCTAAAGCGTACTGGTAAGCCGTTGATATTTTTCATAGAGTCGTCACATTACATGGCGTGTCACGCCAAAACAATAGGGCCACTCAATTATTAAAGATAATGTCACGGCATTTTATTGCAGTAGGTCGATTTTTCCTGTCTTATTGAACCGGATACTCACGCTACATTATTATCAAATCAGTAGTGAGTAGTCACGGATTTGATGAATTTTAGGTTGAACATCACTCACATTTGATCGCATCCTTGGTATTCAGACAGACTTCCAAACCACCCTCTTGGAAAGAAGCACTAGATTTGAGTTTCGTTCTTGTCTGACTTCTTCAGTAGTACATATCCTTACCGCTGTCGCAACTAGAAATCTGGCCACTCTTTCATGAAGCAACTTTGTTGGCCACTGCGTCACTGACTTCATACTAGATACGACCGAATTAACATATCTGAACATCCAATCACTTTTGCTTGTGAATAATGATCAAGTTGTTCAGTCGTTCCCATAGAAGACGGTTACTGCCCTATCTGCTTTAGTCGATGATTTCTCGATTAGAAAAGTATACCTGAATATGAAGTCCGATCAACTGTGAGTGATTTTCAACTTGAAAGTGACACCATACACTTCATCATGCGATATGCTGGATAAAGTTTACTGAACGAACTTCTTCCGTTCTGTTTCGGAAGCATGACGTATCGTTTTGGCATGTTCTTCATAAGTGATTATGTTGGACTCACTCTACCCTTATCGTAAGGCCTCCCACAATTCCACCATGGAGCCCTCGGTCCTATTCTTGTATACGTGCTGGACGACTTTATCCCAAAAATCACCTGTCAAGTTTAGGTTGGGAGTATAAGTTATCCAATGAAGAAGGAGCTATATTCGAATGATTTGGTGTATGTTTTGGCATTGTTGTATGCGAAATTACCTTCCCCTGCTCATGTGGTATGACTGGTGACAGTAAAAGTGTATTAACGTTAGAAAATTGCATTTTGTTTATCACCCGGAGCCTTAGTTCACTCCTCCCTTGTTCAAAATGCGCTCCAAGCCATTTTCGCTCATTCACTATGCTGAGCACATTCCAATCTTTCGAGGTTCATACATGTATGTATGTTTGGTGGCGTAATGCTTTTATCGGCGTCAGTTTTGCAAGTTTTTTTTCCGAAAAAATGAACATCGAACAACTTTTCATCATTATTTCGTGTAAGTACGAGAAGTAAACATACTGTTATCTACCGTGATAAAATGATCTGTAGTATATTGAGTGACCTTATCGTTTTGTAGCACGGTGTGCAAATCTACACCTAACATTCATGCTAGTGCTATTTCATGCCTGAATAAGCTTATTCTAACTCATTAAGTGCAGGATACATACTTCTAAACCTACTATGCCAAACTTTTCTATCGCATTAATATCCGCATGTCTTCTCTCCGTAAACGTTGGAGATGGTGTTAAGAAAGTAGAATATTTCTCAGTAATGCCAAAACGTGTCGTACTATGTTGAGTTAATTTCTAAAATACATGAAGATTATTGTGTTGTCAGTGTTTCTAAACCCCTATCTTTTCTCTAACTTATACCAATCCCATTTATTTGAAGTTCACCACGTGACCAGTGTAATGTTGTTATTATTTAGGAGGTAACTAAATTTGTCTCTTAACACACCTTTTGATAATTAACTTTTGAAAACTCAAAAACTACTATTATCCTTACCATATATATCCAGTCGGTTATGTGGTATTTTAAAAAAATTCCACGTTTTGTCATACTAGACTTTGGTGGATCCGGTAAACGAAACAACTATGAGAGTTGTGATATTCAGCCATCTGCAATACTCGATATAACACATTGTTTGTTTTACAGAATAACAACATACTCAGGCTAGTTTTGTGGCATTTTTTATTGAGGTTCTCAATAGTTGTCCGAATAAACTTGTTCTTGACAATTAAATGAAATTAAGTCCGATCACAATCGATTTTTTGCTTTATTCGTGCAGCTCTTGCGAACAAATCCGAAAAATAACACTTTTTCTAAAAGAGTTCATATTTGAAACTAGATGACCTGTTTCGGTGTATGCCTCTGATGAAAGTGTCAGTTATTTTATGTGCATAGATTATCAGCGTGCAGTTTTGTTGTTCTTGCTGTTATCCCCACAATTTTTACACGGAGCATCTTCGTCTCTTTTTACTCGCAAAATGAAGATTCCGTACACGCCATCACTGTTTTTGAATGCTGGAAACCGAATATTTTTGCCGGTTACGATTTGGTACCTGTATTTTTGTGTAGCGCAGTGCTATTTTCTTTTCACCCAACGCTACGGGTAGTCAATCGAACAAGTTCTATGGCAGTCCAACAGTTGAACACTATGTTATTCGAATTCTGTGAGGAAACGTACAAATCCGAAGTTTTAATGCAGTTTGTTCTTCGGATGTTTATTATTCTGTTTCGCGAAATTCTTGTTTACAAATGTGACATGAACTTGTGAATCGAAACGTTACGCATACCGCAATAGGAGCCACTAATTTCTTAATATACATTCATTATTTCGGCGCGAAATGTTACTATGTATCACTTATCATTGGTTCGGAATAGATGTTCAGTGACACCTCCAGGTTTGGTCGATATAAATCGAACACCATCCTCAGTTGACCGTAGCATTTGCACGCAGAAACGCATTTTAATAAACCACTTTCGAAAAGAACCATTAGACCAGACATCGCTCAGCAAGTTTAGTAATATTTCTCATTTGAACTTCATAGGAAGCCGTAGTCGTCGAGTCACTGGTTGGAATTGACGTGGAAGTTACTGTCGAGAGAATTGTGAAACCTGAGCAGTACTGCCAAACGAATGTGGTTTAGGTTTTTTTTCAGATGACAATTCTCCCCTGCCTATTGTGAGGCCAACCGTGCAATGGTTAGTGTGAAACCCAATTTCACGTTACTCTACTCACATGTTTTTAGTAGTATGCCTTTATCTTCTAATTTAACGTGACTCATCTGTTTGGAACGCCTGCGCTTACTCACAACCGTCCGATATGTCAACATTTAAGTCTTTTCTATAAACTCTATATCGGCCATAAACAATTGAACCATATTCGAATTTTTTACTTATATTCCGATTCCTACCACAGTGTACCACATTTGTTTGTATGTGTAGCAGTAACGCACCACATATTTTACCGCTGGAATTAACTGGACGCTTTGTCACGTTTCCGCTGCACTGTTATATGCGTTTGTAAACCTGGTCGTAAGTTACTGTGCATGTAAATTGTTTATTATTATATTTGTAGGACCACGTTCGATAACAGTATATATATTTGCGTATAGTCTTCTGCCCTTTGTCCATTTTAAGATATATATATATCTTAAAATGTATATATATATATATATATATATATATATATATATATATATATATATGTCAAAGTATAAAACTGAGGGCTAAATTTAGAGGTAGATCGATCATTATCAGGGTCGATATACATAGTCAACACTCTTGCTATAAGGTATATATTGAAGTTCACAATTAATACTTAGTATTAGAGTGGGTAGAGAAAAATCGGTTAAATATAAGGGAATTTCTACACGGAAGTCATTGACTGCTAGTTTGATCCATATATACTGCGTATTCCAACTGTCCCAGATCCGTGGGTTCCCGACTAGAGAGGTACCTTGAATTAATTGTTTCACTCCTCGATGTCAAGTTATTGTTTCGTTACCGTGCTTCCTATTCCAGCAGATGCCGGGTTCTCAGACGGCACACAAGACATGTGTTCGTAGCCTTGAACTCACTATACGGATATCGTGTTAGATACAGATGTATTCAGATTACTATGGTTGAATATCTTGACAACGTACATGAGCACGCGTGCGCAAACAACGACTATGAGCTACGAATACTTAGGCTTGGTTTCAGTGTTATATATTAGCCATGCAAAACTTCAATACGGAATATGCCCATTCTTCCATAAAAGGTTTAAGTCAGCAAACTCTCTTGGTTTTTCAACTTTTACTACCAAGCTATTTTTGTTTCTAAAATACGACTATTGATAACTTCATCCACACCTACATCATTGCTCGTGGTGCCATTCAAGAAAACAAAATTACCCACCGTTTTTAACACTTTGTCAACGAGAGTCAGCACAAGTACAGGCCTATTCCGATTTTGGGAGGTATAGTGCATTCCATGCTACAGAACTGATACCATCATCCCGAGTAAAACGTCCTAATATACCTTTGGGTCCCTACAAATTAGTGCTGTCATCAACGTAATCAGAATCAGTAGGCTTGTTAGTTAGCAGACATATTGTTTGAATGGCATCCAGAAGGGGCAAATAGTTCTAGTCTTATTTTTGGTATATGTGAGCGGTACTCCATTGTACAGCTGATAGGTGAGGAATAAAAGAGACAAGACATGGATTCTAAAATAAATGTTGATTTTCTGTGATAGATGAGTGTTAATCAATTGGATGTGCTCAACTCAGTTTGGGTTGTTTAGAAAGAATATTCCATGGAGAAAGTCATGTTCTTGATGTACAACTTGGGATTTAGATATAAACTCTATGAAGACTCTCGTATAACGTCAGTCTTGTTAGGGGGGAAATATTCTCTTGGCTTGCGCATTGTTTCAGCAGGTCGTTTTGGTAATCTGGTATAGCCGTTTGTCGTTGGACTGTTTCTCATTTGTATAGTATTCTTTCAACCTGTTGTTTAGACTCACGCGAAGTTTGCCCTTTGTCTCTCTCTAATGTGTGCGTTCACAATTGCACCCATCCCCATCCTTGCAGACTTCGATTTGCCAGATCTGCCCGTAGAACCGTCACATTTCCAACTGGTCGCTTGCGAACGGATTGTTCACTTGGCCAAACAGTTGGATTTGGCCGAACACTCAGTCAAACGCCGTGCAGCCAACGAAGTCTGGTTCACTCGGGCAGCTCGGGACGCGGACATCGAACTGGACTCGGATTTGGAACCAGACAAAGACGACAAGTGTGTTTCTTTCCTTTCTGTTGACTATTTGGTAATTGGGATTTGGGCTTAATGATCTTGCCCGACAATTGTGTTCTGTCAGACCAAGAAACATCAAAGTTGAATGAAGACGACTGTATACTATCACAAAACGCAGTGCAGTTGCTCTTGGTATTGTATTATCCTTAGGTGACATTTACACAGGGATTTATAAAAAATGTCTCCTCGCCATGGAGGCCTTAAAATACGCTATAGCACGCGGACTCAGTCCTCGTCACTAGATGAATCTCCTCAAGTGAATTCTTCTGCTATGCTTATTGTGGGCAGTGAAACGGCATCCGGGTATTGTTTTCAAATCAACGCGAATTCATTCTTTAATAAACCGGAAGAACTTCGTGACCTCTGTTGCCGGCGAAGCCCATTTACAGTAAACGTTATGGAGACCTGGTGTTAGGAGGAAGTTCAGGACGGTGGTTGTTCATTCCCATATTATGACAGTGTTCCGCAGTGATATGATAATCGATGAATGAGGATTATCTAACTGATCTTGAGTTCAACGTCAAGGTGAATGGATGGTTGTCAGAGTGGTTTCCTGTCATCAGCGTTCTACACGGACCCTGTTTAGGACCTATGTTATTCTTTGTTTTTCGTTCTTAAACTATGTTACGACCCTACCTGATAGAGAAAAAAACAAGAGCAAACGCAAGACCGCGAGCAGTATCTCTATCACGAACGAACGCAACGATATTGTAAAGCGGTACGAAAACCAGAGCTCAAAAATCGGAACGCAAATCTCGCAACTTAGAACCCCCCAACAAGTAAGGAAAAAGATGGTCTTCAAACGAGCTTTATTTACTGCTCAACCCGAAGGCGAAATAACGGTTCACAGCAACTGTATTTATAGGTTTGTGGTGGTCTTGGATCCAGGTCGCCGAATGGACCAATCAGGAGCGAATGCAGCTTCTCGGGTGTTCGAGAATTCTGGCTGGCGTTCAAATTCCCAGAAAATGAAGAAATCCATTTTCCATGCATATAGGGCTAACTTTTGGGAAAATTTACCTTTTCCCAACAGGCTACTCACCCGTGTTGCTGTACGCCGATGACAAAGTTGTGGTGAGTTCTAGATTAGCCGAACGATGGGATAACTTCGCAAAACGACTTGATTCGCCTAAACCAGTGGTCCGTAAAAAGGTAACTTATCGCTGAGTATCAGCGAGCGTAAAGTCATGTACGTTTGCTATCAAAATTGGCGACACAAAGCTGCTTGTGTCAATATGCGAACCAGACTTAAGTGGCAGACAGTTTGAGTCTGTCTATAAATTTTGCAGCCACGACTGAAATAACGCAAATGATATGGTACCTCTTAGGAAAATTTATAAAACATTCCACCCTGAAGTATATCCCACTGTGTTCGTTCCGGTAATCGGCCCACGCCTGGAAAAAAAACCTGTGAATCGGTCGTCCTTGTCTTAAAAGAATTGACATTGATTGAAAATGTTCATTGACGGGCCATTAAAACAATTGTGGGGCTCGGGAAAATTCCCTACCCAGAGAGACTAGCAGAACCAGATCAATTTTCAATGAATCACAGACACCTCAAAGGAGAACTATTTCTTACCTGTAAAATACTTCCCTCCCCACGTTACCTATTAGCACATCTCCTCTCACCAAATGAAGATACACGTTAAAGAGATCACTGTGTGAAACTAAGCAGTAGAGTAGACAGGTTATTCTACAGTCAGGATTGCTTTACAGTTAAAATCTGTTCGTGTTCAAACGCGTTGTCCAACTGTTTTGTTACGGCTGAATCGGTTGAAGATTTTGATATATTACTCGGTCGGAACTGCACGTTTCCTAACCGCTATACAAGCGCAGTCTCACGAGTCAGTAACTGCGCATGTCTGGCTGAATGTTGTTTCAGCGCGTTGAAAGTGTTCGTTGCGTAAATTATTGCAACCAGCAGCTTCATTAAATTCACCGTTTATTTAGTTCCATTCATTTTTTCTTCACATGTATAAACCGTCCAACACAATTTTCCATCGACTAGCACAGAAACACGAATGTACAAACAAAAATCTTTTTCCTTCCTGTAACAACCTTTGTCAAGGTTAGCATCTACAAGCCCATAGCTATTTCACATTGTACACATGCTCTATTTTTTTAAGATTCCCTCCTTGTATTCACCAACATAAGGAAGTACCTATCTTTTTGTAGTGGTATTACAAAAAGCGCACATTCTTATGGTTTGTGTTAGGCAATGCTCCTGAGTGGTTTGAAGCGAATCTTCTAAAGAATCTGACAACTGTGGCTGACTTTTGAGAAACCTGTACACCATGGGCCGGGTTCACTGCACTTTTACAACTATTCCATCGTGATTTCTAATGCGAATCGAAATATTGGTGATGTGTATAACTTCCAGGATTTGTTAGTAACTTACTGCAATATGTATGTTTGCATCATTCGAATTAGAGTGCCATATACATACAAGATTCACTTGGGGATAGGGTTATTAAATACTGAACTTACATTCGATTCTGTTAACTTGCCTGTCACATGTGTCCCTATGAAAATATTAGAACGTCGTTTGTCGTGAAAACTAGGCTCAGGTTGGATGTTTTCATACCTATCTGCACATTTATTCTGCTTTCAGTTGAAACTGACTGTTGTTAGCTGGAACAGAACACTAACAGAGCTGGTACCTTTGAGACCTAGGAAAATGGTTGCTTCAGAGAGTTAATCACTGTGTGAAGGTTTAACAACCTACAATCTATGTAGTCTGTACTATCCGAAAAAGATAAAAGGAACATGACTGATAACTTCCATATGGACGGCTCATTATTAACAGAGCGATATTCACCAAGCGTTTTTCGGTTTCATGACGGCTCGCGTAAGTTCAACCACAGATCGTACTGAAACATAGCCACTTTGAGAGCTTCCCTTTGCATTATTCATCAAAGCCTACAGTTGAATCCGCTAAAAGATATTACTTTGTGATGTATTTCTTTCTCATCGCATCGCGGTACTTCCAGGAACAGCATAATCATCCTGTCCACGACACCGGTAGTGTATTTTTTTTAGTCAGATAGGCCAGCTTCGATATTGCATGTTGCACCCGTGTAGTGTGTTTCAATTATCTCACGTTTCCCATTCTTGTTGTAAGCCATATTGACGGCTAATAAATGACACTGATAATACGCACTGTAATTTGTATCTACTGCCCACAGTTATTTAATGCTTCTCACGTTCTATCAAGCTGCTGTACTTTGGCTGTTGCTTTTCCGTTTGGTTCAGTCTTGTTCAGTCTTAAATGTGCAATAAAAACGCAGTTACGTCTACTGTTTCTGTCTTATTCCAAAGTTCAATTCCTGTAAGCTTTAATTGCGGTGAACTGTTCGTGAGCGAACGGTCTGACCTGTAGCGAAGTGCTACCGGCATTGTTAAGTGGGTCGAACGTTTCGAGCTGTTATACAGCAACTGGAACTGTGTTAAATCCACCAACGGATCTGCCTGCTTGGTTACTGACGGGCGTGATCTTCATTTCCCATCCGAATAATTCTGTGTAGACTTGAAAAAGCTTCTACTGGCACACGTACTGTTAATAACTTTTATTGCAGCGGACTCAGCGAAGTTCAGCACACTGGGGCGTGACCCGGATTACTCTTGTCGAGGTTTCATTCCACATCCACAAAAGCAGTCTGAGTGCTACAACAGAGTCTAAGGAACTGTTTGGTACCAACAACACGGACTTGAAACGAAAGTTTCCGATGAGGCAACATTTGTCGTCTGTATTTGACCGTAAGGTTTTCAATCACAAAAACGATGTAATAACAGCGATCATGGAATCGTCTGTCATCTTATTCTAGAAGTCCCTTCGAAAATCGTCCGTCGTACCAGTGCGGTGGGATCACCTGAACATGAATGCTTCAATACTGAGTCATCTTTCTGCCACAAAGTCTGGGAACCGATGCTTGCGACAAAAATGGCCACATTAAGAGGGTCTTTGAACTCGCTGAATGTTACTGCAAAGAATCGGACAGTGTCAGAAAGTCCAATTCAGTCTGTACACTGCAGATGAAATCCGAGACCCAACGTGTTTCCATTGTTATTGCGGAATGCACCTAATCTAATGTTCTTAAGGCTGTCCTGGATTAGCTGAACACACGGGTTTGTGTGTGTCAGACGAGTCTCGAGGTCTTCGGTGCAATTGTTGGAAGCTGCACTATAAAATCGCGGATGCGATATGGCTAGACAACGATTGTGGCCATCTGTTTCCTAATATCTGAGATATTTCTGGATATTCTGAGACTGAAAGCTCTGACGGACTTGACTTTTTCTCGACTCTAAACAAAGTTATATGAGGATACGGAGGTACTGTGGTCCCGCATTCGTCTCTTCGTCGTACTGTTCCGGTGATATGTAGTTAACTCCAGATGAACCGGTCTTTTTGATGCACATACTACTCTTCCCGTGGTCTTAGAGGCTGCGTTCCTGGTGCCCTCGTCTGTATAGAAACGAGGATTCAATGATTCCTGTGAATTCACTCTTGTGTTCCACTACGGTTGCGACTGCACTAAAATATGTGGGAAAACTTCTAATGACCCTGGACTTGAGACTGCGATGACATATAGTAACCACAGAAGAACTGGAAGATTTAATGAAACCGCCGCACCATTGTTGATCTTACCAATGCTTTAATTGTAAATTTCCATGTAGCCTAAGTCGAAAACACCGACGACGATCTGTTTACCTTGGAGATTTTTCTAGTGCAGTTTCTCCCCGTTCAAACTGCCCACGTCGCGAAAAATATTCCGAACTGTTATTGATTAGTTCTTAATGTACTTTCTGGGGTGTTCACGTACCAAGGCTAAGTAACCGTCTCAAGCAAAGTGATGGGCGACCGTAGTCAACAAATTTTGACAATACGTCAATGTCTTACCGAGACCCGCGCATTGATCAAACTGATAATCCGCATCTTCCAGTTCAACGAGCTGAAACTCCTCCGGCTCACCGTTGGACCAGATGGCTACCGGCTAAACGTAGATTAATACCGAGTTTTGGTCAGTATGCCGACACTGTAGACTTATGGAGGTCTAGAATCGAACTTGGTCTGTCTACAGTACTGCTCCCGCTTAATCCTAAGCTTCGTAACTAGAGCTCAACCGCTGTTTATGGTTCAGTCCGTGGACGACTAGGCGGCTCTATGTGGTCTCATGTAATGTATCGTAGGTCCTCTGTTGCACATTAGTGAATACGGAAAATGTCGTGTCAGACTTCGGACGCGATATGAGCTTTCCGGAGACTGCGCCAATGATCATTCGAGTTTCGGTAAAACACCGTTTCTGATTACCAGGATTGACACTTCCAGTCTGAGCACATCGATCTCCAAACGAATGTTCGCGACATTTCACCGCTGATGGCTTGTGAGTATGCATTGTTAATCGGCCATGCAAGCAAGTCACTTAGGCAGACTTTCGATCACTGTGTCCCAGGTTTACTATTCTCCAAGTGTGCCGTTTCATTTTGCAGCCTGTTCCCCTATTCTGAGGGCAACCAGACTCTTCCGAATTTTCTTGTAATACGTAGACAACAAGGATCTGATTTGATTCCGAGAAAATGATCTACAACCAGTTTACAAAATCATCACATATCAACCTGGCACGTTGATACTGGAGCTAATCGACCTTCACGCTGTCATTTGTCGACGGCATCGAGGTCATCTCCAATTCAGAATTAATGCCGATCATCCCTCTAAAGAATGCAACAATCGATCTGGCTGCCTCACAGGAGGAGAGAACGCTCGCGAGTATAGGCGACTGATAGCAGTCTTCTGGTAGTCACCAGTAGTTGTTTTTTATTTAACGAGCCAGCAGGAAGGTAGACATGTTAGGAGGAAATTATGATGACTTAAGCACCATTGCCGACCAATCGGAATCAATAATACAGAGGGCTAACCCATCTTCGTGTGTTTCACCTGTGTGGAGCATATCCATCGTACCACACTCTCCTATCAGTGGGGAAGCTATATTTATGATAAGCGACACTGCGATAATATAATATTTAATTTATTTGTCACCTTCCGTTGTCTACTACTCCGTACGTTCAGCCTAACTTCTGTCTTTTGGCCATCCCTTTTCCTGTTGGCGCAATTTCGTCCAATTTCAAATGCGTGATCCGAACGCAATTCCATATCCACTATCCCCGTTGTACTTCAAAGCACATTTACTACACGACTGTTTTGTTCTTTTTTGATGACCATCCTTAAATGTCAATCTGTTAATTAAGCTGCTCAACTTTAATGGTGAGGTCGGAAATTTGTCAATTTTGGGTAGCCCCTTAGGTCTAGTCTTGACGGTCTAATCGATGCAAGAGCCTCTTCGCTTACATCTTTCCGTCACTGCAATTGCTTATTTGGATGTTTTCTTCCTTTTTTCTGAGGAATCCACAGTGTTTGAAATACCACCGGATCGCTGAGACTAAAAATTTGTCTCCTGCCACTAGCCATCAGGTTGCATGCTACAAGTGCGTTTCAAATTATTGTGTGAATGACGTGGTGTTCGTCAGGTTAACTGTCTTGATAATCGATGCCATCAAGACAACTAGTTCCCGTTTGTCTGCCTACCGGCTTAGACGACTCTTGGATACAATGACTGTACAACTCGTGTCATGGTTTTTGAATAAAGCATACTCTGGGCAGTTCACATAGGGTTGTTTGTGAATAGGGCAGCTGTCGAACAAGATCACTCTCTTTTTGTACCTATCAGTGTCACTTCGTCGGTCACTGTTCTCGGAGCATACGAGGAGATAGTCTCTTGATATCATATCATCAACAACTTCGACCTGTCACCTTCCACACTTCATTTTCGAAGAAAACTTGAGTCATCCTAACTCCTGGATGATTTCAACGATATTATGCTGAAACTGTAAACCGGAAATTGAGGTATATTCATCTTTGGCATTCATAATCCAATCATTCAGCTTTTATCCAAGTCTTCCTGTTGAGTTGAGCTGTTGTTGCTCTCTGTGGATATCTGAACTCTATTGATAATCACATTCTTGCTTAGCACCATGCACATTAGATTGAATCGCTTCTGTTTTCTTTCTTGCATCGCGTCCTTCGGTTTAACGCGCTATTGATGCTTATTGCTGTCAGTTCTTACGTGGTTCACAATTGTTCAGTTACAGTATGTTTACCATTCGAATTAGAGACGAACATTTGTTATCGTTTTTGTTTTAATATCTTGCGGACGTCGCTCATATCGCTAAAATCATTAATGACGTGGCGCAAACAGTAGAACAGACTTTGGTTTGGCTCAATAACGGGATTTGTAATCATCTACGACAGTGGTTGGTGAGAAGGTTGTGGATGTCAGATAGGCCGTCAGAAGCGGTCTCTAAAATAAAGTGATGTTACTGACACTTCGTGGGATCGAGCTAAGCAAGTCGCTACTTGAAGGTGGTCGTTCACAGGAAGATGTTTTACTGTAACATTGTTTTTCAGTCAGATGCACCACAGTCGGTTAAATCTGTCATCAGCTATTTGACTTGCAAATAGTCAACTTATGACAGTTGATTCGATCGTAATCTGGTAGTGTGAACTGTACTAATGTCATTTAGAAGCATTAAAGAATATCCTCATTTTTTGTTGACTGCCTCAATTACAACTTGTGTATGCGCGTAACAACTCATTAGCATTGCGATCATCCTTTCAGTGTATGATAATCAGAAGTCAACGTAAACATTTTGAGGTCATGCTTTGGTAACCAGCACAATTTAACATAATCGGTGGGTTGGTCTACAACTCTGTGAAGCTTGGAGGCCGCTAGCCAAGTTTAACCACGTTTACATGCCTTAACGGTCACGGAGCGACATCTAGACTTTCGATTATCATGACGATCGGTTAGCACCATCTGGAAAAAACGGGACATCATGACATTCTTTGATTGACTGTCAAAATGTTTCTTTTTCATGAATAAGATTAGCCTCGTAACTCTGTAACCATAATAGGATTTATGCTAATTCTCATTCTATTGAATGTTCTAAGACCGTTATCCCGCTCAAGCGAGTAGATTGGGACGCTTCGTGCGTATGCAGCCGAAACTCTGGTTTATTCTACTGTTACTCCAAGGAGCCGTACATAAGACATCTCAGTGAACCTATGATTATATGGTCATGAGGCTCAGCGGATCCAATGTCATTACGCATTGCAACTTCTAGTCGTCCACTTTTTTTTCAGAATACGGTTTTTGTAGTCTTGTGTATGCTCCCGTTAGCGCATTTCGTGGTCGGCTGTAGCCCTAAACAAAATTTTATCATCATTAAATCCGTTAACGTGGTTATTTCCTCTTTCTCATGTGAAACTTTTCCAATGTCATTCTTGTTTCGGTGGAACCCTTCTTTGCGTTACTTGACTATTTTACACTGTATATGATCATGAGGTTGCAAGTTCGAATTATCCTTCAGCACTCGCTATCAAATCCGTATTTCACTACGGCCGATTTCGTCCTGATTTAGTTAATCGGAACAACCACCATGCGGACCAGCACTTTGTTGGAAGCCAAGTTCTCATTCATTGTCCCGGGCTGTTTGAGAGTTAGCCTTAATAAGACCAAATATGGGTAGGTGTCGCCTACTCGGCTAAGATCCTCGTGTTTGCCCAAACAGCTAGCTAGAAACGCCCTGAGATGACAATCAATGACAAACCTGCATTTGTACAATTTTCTGTTCTCTCGCCTAACTTTGTTTCGTCAATTCATGTCCTTTTTTAATAAAGATGAACGGGCACTGGAACCACAGTCTCCTTTGGTCACGTGCATAGCCGTTGTGAATAAATGAATGGACTGAAGATGTCACTCTAATGTAATTTATCTTCTGTGGACACAACACCGTTCAGATGTCCATTTCACGCCGGCTGCTGTTACAAAGGCTGGAAGTGGAAATAATGAGATTTAAAGCTGAGCTGCGTAATACAAGATTTACATCACCTATGTCCGCTCATGTCGCAACCGACAGCATTCGCCGATGATCAGTGTTCTTTCGGCTCACTAGAGCACTTGTGGTTCACACTGGTCTATTCCATATATTACTTTTGAATTCTGTTCACTTGATTCACCGGGTTGATTAGGTCCACCAATGTGAACATTTGGCAGCTCAGAGTTCATACTGTAGCGAAGAGGCGTCCAATAAAGCACAGTCTTTAATGTCCAACTTGCCGGTTGCCATGCAACGCGCGCGTTCGCGTTTATGAACCAGAATTCACGTCCACACCTCTGGTGTCCGCTCACACGTCGTATGCACTTCTGCCTGGTTTGTGAGTGTAACCGACACATTCTGTCGAGAGGGTTTTCCGCCTGCCATTACTCATCTGTTGGTCCGATCTCGTTAGGCGGTGGCTCATCTAGTCGCTCCTGTTGCCCGTAATCTATCCACTGTGGGCTCTGACCGTATTCCACTACCTTGTCGAGATATTCCTCCGAGTGTCGGAATAATCGCGCTTCAGATCTTGTCATCCATCCCATTCTACCTGCCGTGTTTCGTCCGTTGGTCCGATCCAGTGGAGCGACGACTCATCCGGTCGCCCATGTTTTCCCGGATCCGCCCACTGTGGGCTTTTGGACGTATCCCTCCGCGTTGAGGTATTCCATCGAGTGCTGGAATACTCGTACCTCCGGTTTGATAATCCACCACAATATGACCCTCGAGTCGAGAAGTTCGAACTTTGTTTCAAACTCCAACCTATTGTACACTAGGACTCTGAAGTAGACTAGGCCCATCTAGCCAACGGGGTAGATCCACGCCAGAAATTATCTTTACCGTTCTATTGTAAATAAGGATAACAGGACTTGCTCCAGAATGAATCGTCTCCAGCCTTCTCAGTCTTTTCCTGAATGAGGTTTCAGTGACCAAAATAATGAACATTCTACTTGGGATGTTCAACTGAATATTCGGAAAGTTTCCACTTAAAATGGTTTTCGTAGTGGTCAGCGCACACACTCTTGTGTAAACCATGTCTGTTCGTCGGCTTTATCTGATAAGCAGTGCTCAGCTTACAACGAAAGTTCAGCAGATGACAATAAACCGAATTAGTTTGTTACAGTATCCGAACAGATAGGCTCAATTGGGCCAGTTTTTTGTTTCGTCGAAAAGCCCAAGGTGATGTAATCTTTTCATATACACAGAAATCCACCCTGTGTTGAAAGAGATCGACCGAAAGTGACTTCTTTTACACGATGGTCTTTCCTGATTGGGAGGACAATCCGGATTATGTATAAACGGTACACAAAACAGTATTAAAGCATATCTTTTATTCTTTCCCTGTTATCGACTGTGCAGTGCACTTCTCTTCCTGGATATCATATAGTTCATACTGTACTCTGTACATTGTCCCCCCCCCGTAAACTTTTGTCATTGACAAATAAACGGTGTTTTTTAGCACACTGTATCGCTTCTGGTACAAAATTAAGGACGTTATCCGTGCGTATTCCTTCTCGTTGTCCGCAAATTGCAAATGAATTGTCAATTAGAAGTTACGGATTGCACTTAACGAATAACACGGAGTTCATGCATCACGGACTTATAGACTACACATCACTTAGGAGACACAATCCACCGTTGCTATGTTGAAATGTAACTTGACGGACATGGTGTTTATCCGATTTAAACCGATGTCATAATTATACCAGCGGCGTGGGACAATCCAAATGTCCGCATAATATTCGAGTCAGTTGTCGCACATAGATTGAACCCTAGATTCCAAGGGCTAAACGACAGTGCCAAATTTTCTCGTCTTTCTGAGAAGAAATTGAGCCAAATAAAAATCGACACTGTGATCCGTGGTCGCATCTTGGAACAGGTTTCTCTAAGGTCCTAGATTTCTATGGAAGCTTATTGAGACCGGCCGAACGTGGCTTTTTCACATGGTGGTCCCATTGTACACGAACCTTACCACCTGTGTTTTTGATTACTAAAAGCCACCACCTTACGAATAGCTTGTTGACGTTTGGACGTCCGATGAGTTGTTTAGTTTGAAGGTGATATTCATTCAGCGTTCGACTACATCCAATATTGAACATCCGATGCTGTTATAACAGCGTCGTGAGATACCGGATTCAAACGCGGACTCAAAATACTTAGTCGAAAACTGAAGTAGTTTGATTATCCGATGCCCTCCCATCAATTGAACCTACTTGTAAGCTGTCAGTGTTGCCGCTAGTCAGCTGTTTGTTTGGTGCATGCTACTGCAGTTGCGGGTAACTTTCTGTTCTCTTTTCACATCATTCCACTATGAGTTACACGCATCTGTGATTGTCGACCTTCTTCTTAATATGCTCACTTGGATTCAGATGTCCATGCACTTTTCTACCTCCCGTAACATGTGTATTTCTAGGAAATGAGTTTCTGTTCAGGACGCACAGATTGTTGATTATAATTTTCGTTCGACGAGCCGCATTGAATGCAAAGCCAGTCGTAGTTTACATGCCGTTCAGAGTGAGTATTGAACGACCTGGTTGTAACTACAATGTAAACTTGGACTTCGTTTTTGCTTGGATTCATCGGTTGGAAGATCTCAGCTTGTCTCCTACGTGCACCTGGGTGACAGAAAGGCTAGCACAACAGTTGGGTTGCTGATCCAATTGTTTCGGTCAGCATTGGCCTTCTTTCTTGAGAATTTTGTTTAAACGGGATCAGTGCTTCTTGGATTACCGATGTGATAGAGGATGCTTTATTCTAACGTTCAAGAAGTTGCATCACATCACAATAAGTTCCAAGCGGAGCTGGCAAAGTAAGTCGTCACGTGTATTGACTAAGCCAGGAATACACCCAGGGCGCAAATCAGTATGCTGTGTGCAGCCAACATTCGGGAACATTTGGAAAGCTCCAAATAATCAGGCCAATTTCCTGTGCTACTACACTTCCCATCCATTTGAACTGTCTTTTCATCCTAAAATATCGACCCAGGGGTCTCCATTTAATTCGGATTTCCGTGTGCAAATCTTGCATCTACTTTGGAGTGTAGATGACAGAAAAGTTTACAGCACACCTTACGTTTAGTCTAGATGTATCTCATCGAGGTCATTAGCTGAAACTGCGTGACCGTGGAGGGCATATTACTTTCATTAAGTACCAGGATATGTCCAGTCTGCAACACCTTGCCCGAATCTGTCATAACAGCGTCATCCGTAGGTGTTTTAGGAGAGGACCCGTACGCATGTATTTGTGTTACTAGTCTGAGTAGCCAAACAGAATGGTCATCTGAATTCCTTTGAAATATTACGGGATCTCCGATGTTAATTCTGGTTTAAAAAAGGTCCATTGAAGTACGCCTTTCTCACACTTGTATTGTCGTGCTCTTTCTATTTCTAAAATAGACATCGTGTTCGTTTTTTCTTTCCTCTACTCTCAAACGCACACTTTGGTTATTGATAATTAGTGGGAGGTGATTGGTTAATATAAATGTAATTTTACAATCAGTTGCAGCTTTCACGTTCTCATGGGTTTTTCTGCCAGCTTCTTCCGAGAAGAACAGTTTGTGAGGGGCTTTCAATTTGTATCAACCAAACTGCTTTGCTATTTACCAGTATGCAAAGTATCGTTCAACAAGTTTAATGATTTATATGATTTAAACATGGAAGTAAGTCCTAATCGTCTGACCATCGGTTACAGTTAATGGGGTAGTTGTCGCTTTCTGAGTCGCAATAAAACAACCCATGCATTGTTCTCAAGAAACTGTGACTGTCCTTTTTAAATACAGCAATTCCGTCATGTCTAATGTAAGGTCAGCACAGTGGTCAACACAATTTTCTCATGAGTACGTGGTTGTCGTTCAATTCCTGCCCATAACACCACTAACAACCTCTGACAGATACGTAAGTCGAAAGGGATAGGCTGAAAAGTCCGCAAGAATGTGGAAGCTGTAAGCGGTTGTGAATGTTGGTCAACTTACATGTTTTAAGTGTATATAGCAGGAAGGACGTAACGCATACAGTTATCATTCCCATGAAAAGTTCTATTATTTTTGTTGCATCACTGTATTGAGAGTGAAATGAGGTAGGCACTTGTGTCGCGGTTCTCAGTTAAGCAAGGAACTTGACGTTGAATTTGAATCTAAGGCACCAGTTGCGCGTAGATTGATTCTATTGTGAGGAAAATGAATTAGTAAACGATACCTCTAAGTTATGTGAAGAAAAATATTGTGAGTAATATGTTAATCACTCTTTTTTAATTGCGCTGATCCGTTCATCAACAAAGCGCTGTTCTATGCGGAAAAGGTTAGACCTTTAAAAAATTCATCAGATGCTTCGTGGCATTAAAGTACTATCCCGGTAAGCGCCACCCAATCGGATATGGACATGATTCACAGGCGCGTGCCACATAAAAGGAGCGCTTGAAGTGGCCTACACAAGCAAATGTACATAAGCAATTGTAAGCTTCCTGTGATCTTCACACTTCCAATGAATAACGATCCGATTCTACCATGGCAGTTGGAATTCGAACGTATATCCACATTTGTACGATTTTTTGTTCAATGTCGTTTTGCTTGCACCGTCAATTCGTTTTATTGAGAACCCAATTTTTTCGCATTCTGTCTTCTTTTTGAAACAGAGAAAAACTTAAAGCGGAAAAACAAATTGAGCGAAGCCAGATACGACGACAATTCAACAAACTGCGCTCAAATCTTATACAGGTAATTTCGGAAAGATTTCTTATCTTCTCCCCAATGTCATTTGCATTCTGTAACTTGAGTGGTTGTAAGTGTCCTGAATCAAGTGAGTCTCAACCCCACTCTTTATTGCGGATGCACTGTCAGGAAACAACGTCACAAATTATAAGTTCCCCAGTTAATTATCTATGTACGGCTGAGTACACAGAATACTTGAGCCTCTATCAACTTGATGTTCAAACAGAACCAGTCGATTCTTACTTTATGCCGATCGTTCGTCGCGGAATATCGCTCGCACGTTTGTGTGTTTGGATGTGGGTTTATCCCGGCCGGTTCTACTGTCTAGGTTTGTGTATTCTGAAAGTATTATCTATTTTACGTGAATTGAACGACATCAAACGCTTGTTTGATGCAAATGCCTAATACGTAACTGAACTGCACAAATACTTTGAACTCGAGATCCAACGTATCCTTAGCTCACATCCGGGCCATCATGCCTGGATTGCATAACAGCATTTAAACTAATCAGTGCACAGCTCAGCAACATCGGTAAATTATCTAAATCTGAAACTTTTGTGATACATATTTTGCTCGCAAACCGCACATCCATCGAGGACTTAGAGTTGCGCTCTTTAGTTTCGTAACGTTTTGTACTTGTTTATCCGTCACTGATGTTTATACTGACTGAATAGTTTAAAACGTGATAGTTAGGGATCTGTCACGTACCACTGGTTATCATAACACTATGAAATGTCCTTTTTTCTTCATCCCTCAGCTGGTAACCGAATGTCAGAAAAGTCTTGAGAACAAATTGTCCAACACTCCGAACACCCCAGTCCACACTACCTCGAAGGCGATCAGGAGCCAATTAAAACGAATTTCGAAGAACTCCAAGAAACGATCGATTATTCCCTGTACATGATTGACTTTGTGCGAAACCATACACAAGTGTACAAAGTGTATCCGTTGCGTTTTTCTTTACCACACACTCCTGGTTCAGCTCATTCGTTTAGTGAATATTCAGCAATGATCGGCTTTATGCACTCAAATCATAGACGATCGCATCGACAACATTCAGGTGAATGTGAGCTGGATTATATTTTTCTTAAGATGCAATACAAGCACAAGAGTTTGAGTTCATTTATTATGACGTGAACGCAGAGTGTCTGATTAGAGCCTAACGTTGGTGACTCCCTTATGATGAACGCTCCATCAAAAGACGGTTCATCTGTTTCTGAAAGTCGGGTAGGTGTTCGAACTGGTGTACTTCCTCGTTGCAAACCTTTATGGTCGTGGATGTCGTTTTGAAGCATATTTACTAGCTTGATGCCTACTTTTGGTTGTCAGTTCTGCGAATGGCCAGTAGACTAACTTCATATAGAATGGCCCGGTGAACTTTGACACAGGGATTATTATCAAGTCAGGCCATATCGAGGTTTATTCTACCTGATAGGTTCGTTTTCAGACATTTGACGATGAAAACCACAGTTTGTGAAAAAGTAGTGAGCTAACCTGTTTCTGTTTATGCAAGCAAGCGCGTTTCAAATTCATGAACAATCCCCTGTTTGCCATAAGGAAAACCGGAAATAGAAATGAACTGACACTCCCTCTGTAGATCTTCGTCTGAATACTGACCTAAATACATGATGAATTTGGGAGAGTGAGGTGTATGACGTCACAACGCGGATAGACGTTTTCTCGTTTAACAACACTATAACAAGCATCGGGACAATAAAGAGGAGAGTTAATATCTCGCATACAGACGCTCGTGTGATCTGTCGTATGCACCTGTCAGATTTGTAATAAAGGAACATTAATTAGGTACAGTACGCAGCTGATTGGAATACTCAGTGTAGTTTGTGAGAAAGTTTGTCATAGTATTTAGTGTTTGAAAGAAACGAATTAGGGGGATGCTTTTAGATATATGTTTAAGAGAACAGCGCATAAGTGCAGTCTGTAGCAATGAAAAAGAGGCAACTCAGGGAATTGCGCTCATTTTCTCAATGACGAATGCTTAGAACTAAGCGCATGAATAACGGAGCACAATCCTTGCACTCTAGATTCCTTACCAAATAAGGAAGAAGACTGACCTTCAAACGAGTTTTGTTGTCTGTTCAACCAAAGAGAACTTTGTTAGGAATCATGACTAGTTGTTGACTTTACCAAATTTTAAAGCTAGACCTAACAGTCAGAGACATGCACCACAATCAGAAGAACGGGGCGCATATTCAACGTGCCAAAACTGAAACTATTTTTCTCGGCAAATAGGACGGGGTTTTAAGAGAATTTTTTTCTTTCGACGAGAGAAAGATTCGATAGTGGACAAATTTCAAGTTCAACTTCATTCAAGGGTGATCGCAGCCTTCGCATTAAACGTAAAGGTGTTTGGAAATTTGTAAACACGAGATACGGAGGGTGAGATGCTGAACTTCGAAAAGAGTGAATCGATTTCTACTAACCAACCTAGATCAAGTGGATTTGTAACGCCAATATATTTGACTATGAGGTATTTTGTTGTGAGACATCTTACCCTAGTTGCGAATTTTATAACGAAATCAAAAGACCCGTGTTGCAAAATGATAATACCATTTCACCCGACTCGACTCCATCAAACAGCGCAAGCCGGCTTCCTCGGTCACCAGACCCCTGCGGTAGACTGGTCATGTGTTCAACCCGACAAACACTTTCCATGTGTTGATGCGTCATCCTCAAGTCACTCGAAACTCTGCTTGTCGTGCGTAATAATTCAGTCTTCTGTGTGCAAAAGCTGTTGATCTTGAACCTTCGTCTACCGTGGTTTTGACTAATGACAGACTAGTGTATAGACTGACTTGGCTTATGAGCCCAGTTCGTTTAAAGACCCTCGACTCTCGCCGCTGTTTTATACAGCAACAGACGAGAACACACGAAATGGTATTGCCATCTTGCAAAACCGGTCTTTTGATTCCGTTATTCATTTTGATGTGGTCAGAAAATCCATGTGAATGGAGAGATAGCAATTGTGTGCATCATTTGCTTAATATGATTCATGAGGGAGAAGGTTATAGTTTGACATGTCAAGTTTCTGATTGTGGACCGGCACACTAGTTCAATATTAGAACGTCCTTTTGATTACGAGCTCAGTTGTTGGGCCCAACCCGAGAACATATACGTACCACCGTTTGTTGGAAACGACTCAAAAGGTAGATCACAGAGGCTGTGAATATATGGCAAACAATTACCGCGCATGACAATCAAGGCAGAGCGAATCAGATCGGGTGGTCGTATAATACAGTGGTTACGTTAGAACGGATCACGTTACAAAGGCGTCAGCAAGCACATAAAGAAAAACCGTACAGATGGAGTTGACGCGTAACTGTGTCTGATTGCACCGATGCAAAATGATTGGGTAGGTGGGATAATACAGATCCCACCATTCGGCATTAAATTTACTTCGGATAATGTGGACCGAAATATTCCGGCTTCAATTCGGACGATCAACGTTCGATTCCACTTATGGGGTTGCACAGGCGATCACATTACCGAAACTGGATCGATCGGTATTATGCAATTTGTCTTGCCTACTTGGTTATGAGAGTCGCTTTCTAACATTCAGTCATGGTATCTTGAAGTAGACTAGTTTTTTAAGTGTTTATTGCTTCAAAACCATATCCACATTTACAACAAGCTCAAAGTGAGTTCCCGACTTTTCTGTTGCAGACAGATGTGGACTATTTGGAGAGAGTACCCCAAAATGCTCGTTTAGACTTGAGTATGTGTCTCCACGCGTGGACTCATACTGCATTCGAATATGGAGTTGTTTTCTGGCAAGTCTTAAGCAGGCTGTATTTTGACTGTTGAAAAGGCGTAGAAATCAAAGGTGACAGATGTTTTACTAAACTCCGAATAACTCCACGTATGTTTCTTGAGTTTACGCCGAATGTGCATATAACTGCGGGAACCCTCCTGTTGTCCCCTATAAGAAAAGACTTTCAAATCGCTTTTGAAATACTGTGCTGTAAAAGCCTGCTAAATGCGTTCCGTCTTTCACCAATGCTGGAACAAGTGACTAACTGGTGGTGTAATTGAGTGCGCGGGGATGAGCTTATTGGCCCTAGTTAGTGACCATCATGAACAAACTTTCAGTTACAGGATGCAGTTAACAGCTCCAACGTTTAAACACCCTAAATCTGTGGGCGTATACATCAGCACTGTTGGAAAACTTATGGTCAGGGATAGTTTTCACTCTTAGGGCCTGATAAGGCAAAAGCATACGCCTCTTGACGAGCGACAATTTTGATGGGCTGCACTCTCTTTCTTCATTGGTTTCCTGGATGGCTTATGCCGAACAACGACTTGAGTCGTCTTTTAATAGTAACAGCATGTGCTTCATTGTTTCGCACCACTGGACATCATATCCTGAGAACTGCGCAATTCGACACAATATGAACAACTCAGTAGTTATGATTTTGCTCCAAACTCGTCAGCCTATTCGTTTTCGAGCACTAATGCCAACCTGCATCACAGGTGACAATGCTGCATTGATTGTCGTGTACACTGAGTTGGTATATTTTATATTTTCTTGTTGCCATGCCTTCGAAGTTATTTTTCTCAGACAACGAACGTCTGCTAATCCATAGTTTTCAGAACCCTTCGTGTAAAGTTTCCCCTTCTTCAAACGTTCCATGAATGTGGAGTCAAAGGATGGAACTTATCAGAGTTGTAAACGGATAGTGTTGGACGGCTTGAATATCCGCTCAGGGTTGCATGGATGAATGATAGTATCACCATTTGGAAACGTCAGATTATTCTTTTTGGTCGTTATTAAAGTTTAGTATGTCTGCGTTGAATCGTTTTGATCTGAACCATTCATAGTTCGCTCAAGAATGACGAACTCACTCCTGTGACTTGGGCAGACAACATACTTAAACCGAACCGCTGTATCTTTGTATATTCGGAATGATCCTGCCACCAAAAACTAGCTAACCCTCTACCTTCCACATGCTTACCCTTCTGTCGAACTGCTTGGTGCGAACTTGTGACCCATCAGTACAACTAACCCTGTTGTAGTCCAAGAAACGCCATCACATTACCCAGTCAATGCGTGCTCGCTTACATTGTAGTTTCATAAATGAGGGTTTGAGACCTCCACTTACACTTGTGTTAAACGAATTGACTTGGTGTACAGACAATAGCTCTATACAGTATAGGCCATGCAACCGACCATTGTCGTGCATACGAGTTGTCATTGTTCTGTCTGGTTGATCCCGTCTACTTTAGCCTGCAGCGTGCTACGAGTTACAACTGTGCTGTCTTCTTTTCAGGGTCGACCAGCTTATCAATGAAGATTGTCTGTGCCTATTTTTTGAAACGCTGAGTTCCTATTATCAATTTCATCAGTGCAAAAACAAGATGTATGTTGCGACGTGTTAACATTTCGTTAACTCTCATCAGTCGCAAACATAAAACAAGCAGGTCATATACGACAGGCAAAAAGGGATAAACAAGGTACGGACATGCACACATTCGCAGCAAGTATTGTCAGTAACACCACGGCAAACTGATAGGGCGCTGTAGCCATTTTTGTGCACATAACGCCCGTTGGTGAGTTCTGGTCAGCAAAGCATTGTTAAAGACCAGCAGTTTTGGGTTCCGATTACGTAACAATACTTTGAAGGATGACCTGTTATAATGAGGTGTTTAGCATTCAATGATGCGGGATTTCGAGCAACAATTTGAAGTTGTCGTCATCAGTTGTTTCAACCAATTTTGGACAAGTTCTTCCACCCACTGAGATAGTTGTTGGTCTGTTGTCTTTGTAAACATCACTGCAGCTGCATTTGGACTGATAGACAACGTGAGAGACCGAACAGCTAGACAAGCTGAGTCTGTGATTATGTGGGACTGGTCCTTTGATGGTCTGAACCAAGCGTAATTGGGCAACCGCATACGTACGGGATAAGGTGTACCTGTAGTTTTACTCGATGTCGTTTGCCAGATGATGACCTCTGAATTACAAAAATAGAGACATATCTTTCTTTTGACCCGTTTGCATCGGCTCATTGCGTTTTTTCTCTATGAATGTTTGTGGACTATCTTTTGTTCAACCATTTACATGATTTACATGTAACTTGTCTGTAGATAGGCATCCTCGGAACAATTATAGTCAGTTGCATAGACCTGATACGTATACTTAGTGTCCCAAAAGGTTATTGGCACCCTCCCTATGACAAGCTGTCACCGGAAGTCGTCCTACTTTTCTTCAATTCAAATCAAGGAAGCTAATCGGAAGTTCTGGAAGATAGGCAACGTGACATCTCCGCGGAACCTGTGTATTAGTGCGCTTTATAGTGCAACAATCCATGTGCTGACAATGTCAACATCTCACTGAGTGATGAACGTATAGTGTGGTAAGTGTGCCTTTGAAAGCGCATTCGAACGCCAAGCGATCTATTTTGGTAGTAATTGTTGAAAATCGCGGCCTCCCGGAACGAAAGCAAAAACTAGTCTTCGTGGCACAAAGCAAATCTCGATTTATTGAGTTTCTATTGGTTATTTTATAGGCAAGACGTATCAGTAAAATGAAGAAATACTATTGTGCTGTCGCTTCAGCTTTCCCATTGGTCGGCTCCACCTCGTTAGTAGCTCGTTTGTTTTAACAAGTGACGCACTTAAACAACTTGTTTTAACCCGACGCTCGTTATAACAAAATCCGACGCTGGAGCAACGTGCTGTCCTGATTGGTTCCCACGCTGACATACCCGTTTGCTCGCCTTGTCGACACTGATTGGCCGTAGTCTTCCGCGAATTCCTGGTTGACTTTGTATCGATGCGTTTGTCCAATCCAAACCCTTTACAGTAATCAATGAACAAAACAGTACTTATTGATACTCATATGTAAGAGAAGTATAACCAATATGTTGAAATGAATTGACAATTGGGTACGTCAGAATAACGTTGGCAATAAGGCGCTTAGCATAAGTTATCTCAATATTCAGATTGTGATTGGCCAAGATACATTAAAACAAAATAGACCAGTTTGTTGATGCTTCGCAATGTCGTTTGTGCGTCGTAGTTTTAATATTTTATAAATGCGTCTGAATCTACTTATATCTGTCTGTCTCTTACACATCTTGTGAACATTCACGTGAGTATCATTGTTTCCAGTATAGCCTACAAACGGAAGGAATAATTGTGCCTATTCGTTTTGCCATAATTTCATACAGCCCAGTGAGAACACAGTTGGTGCTGAGAAATAAAACTGTACCATCCTTACCAATGTGTACTGCGTGACGATTAGGGAATAAGTAAACCGTTACAGCACCCACGCTTTAAGTATGTTTTTTTCCAAGCGGTGCACTTGATCCTAACAAGAACGAACTAAAAAACCACTGTTAGGAAGATAACAATCAGTATGTTTACAGACTAAGTGAAATACAAAAACTGTTTAAGTCTTGCGGGAATTAGGACCGACAGCAATTCCAAAACTCTTCAGTAAAGAATGTTATTTCGGGAGAACAGCCTCGATTTTTCTAACAACAATTTCGCTACTATCGAAGGTAATGTTAACCAGTCAGACAGTTGAATAAAATGTCTCTTAGAAAACCGTAAAATCGTAAACTTTAATTGATTCAGGTTCGGCTGGGATCTAGACCACCTAAACGAAACAGACAGATGAATGTGGGAAACATGCGTACAAAAGAAATACACACTATAATCAGGATCCCTAGAAAAACTGTCTTTCGTGTCAATACAACTTGAACTAGTGGAACCGGCTTGTTTGAAAAGCTCTGTGGATCAAAATGCGTTAAGCCATAGGCTCATCACAAGCAGATTTTGGGAGTGTCAAGTCCGGTACCGCTCGAAGTACAAATGTCCGTCGGTCTGAAGTTGACTATCGTAACAGTTAGAGAATTTGACCTGTTTTGACAAATCATTTGGTAGCTAGAAAACAAATTCTAGAAACTAGTATTTGTTTGCCTTTGAGTACAACGAATTACTGGTTCATAGTGGAGATTATGGAAAAATGCGTGAGATAGTATGAAACGCAAGAGTATAAAATCAGTCCGCCTGAAATGGTTGACAGCTCTCCCATTTTGTGTTTTGCTGAAAGCAAAGCCGTCCATAGAAATGATTAGATGTGTATGTTGTGAGGAAACAGTGACTGAATGAATGCCGAAAACATATTCGAATTTCGCAAGTGCACGATCACTTACCACAGGTATGGACGGTCTGTAAGACTATACCCGCTTCATCCACAAGTAAGCTGATGTAGTAAGTTAATTGTACTCAACGAGAGACGATGTTCGTCATCAGGATGTCATTTACTCTGTTGTATCTACCGAGATCTTGACCACGAAATGCTTGCACGTGTGTGCATTTAGGTGCTGCAAAGTGCAGTCCGAAATGATTAACAGGGCGCGAAATAGCGTTATCTGTGCAGTTTGACAACGTTCTAACAACATATTGCGATCAGCTCAATCAAGATCAGTTTGCCTTCCACCAGATGGAAGATCCACGTGGGCGTCTTATTTGTGTCGCAGACAATTCTTATCTCATCTTGGACAAAACTGAAAAATGGCAAAAGTAGAGATCCTTGAAACAGATCGCTTTAGGTGCCGAAACTGGTGAACAACAGATTCAAGATTTGAAAATAAGCCTGGCATTACGACTGCATTTTTAATTAGAATACCTGCGTGGTTGAGCGATTCTAAGTGTAGATCGATCAGGTGGATCGAATGTACATGTATGGCCGGAAAAACGGCAGGTGCGCATGATGCCACCTTAGAATCGGATGAACAGAGAGGATTTACAAACCCGCCATCGTCTAGGGTGAAGTACCTCCTGCTGTCCCCTAAATGCCTGCCACCCGAGCTGCAGTAAGTCGAAGCAGTGTAATCAGTACCAAGACCTTCGTTACAGCTGGCATCAAGCTGACTCGCTATGGTTTTCGCAGAGGCTCCAGGCTACCTTTCTGAATATCGGAATTATTATCAAATGGCCTGAGCACGGAAGAATGTTCTGCGTCGTCCACACTAGTTCAGATAGCTAGCCAAGACGTTTACTACTGCCTACTCATCCTTTAATAGAAGGTGCTGGCATGAGATCATCTGGATTGCGATTCCCATTGCGCTTGACAGTCAAAGTGTAATGGAAAACTTCACCACTGATGGGTGTACCGACCAGGGCCCTACCTTGTAATTTCGTAGCGTTAACAAAATCCAGGCAGAAGGTTGGCCAAGTAAGTCCCCAAAAAGGTCTGACCTTCCGGATTTACCACGAATGTGCCTCTTTCTTGCTGACAGCTTCTTTGAAAGGACGCCCTAGGCTACTAATATGGATAAGCCTGCAAAAGTCTGCTCGTTTACCCTAGAGCATAAGTGGCTTCCATCCGATTAACTTTCTCAGTTAGCCAAGGTTCACGATCGGCCAGCAGACTACTCCGGAGCTTCTTATTAAAACTCATCCTAAACTTGTTGCACGAATTACCATGAGAAATATTCCATCCAACATGAAACTTTGAGGATTTCTGAAATCGTCTAACCCACAGTGATTTTCTGCACTAGTTACTTGAATTGCAGTTAGTGGTGTCAGTCACGTTAATCTTCGGAACCGAGGGTTCCGTTTTGTTTATCCCAAGGCAGAAGATTCGAATCACATTAGGCGCGATTTTATTTCGTTCCCAAACTAACGTCTTTTTCCGGCGTTTAAAACACCTGGCGACAGAAGAAGTCACGAGTTCACTTACTTTCGAGTAGATGTAAGTGGTCCACCGACAAAAGCAGGAAAAATTCGGGCAGACAACTAAAATTGTTTGAAACCTTGAATTGGAAGCCAAGTTTGCAGCAAATGACATCAGGATCAAATTTATCTCTTTGTACTGCTGGCGGAATATCTAGTCAACAATTTTCATTTTGATCGTTCAACTGGCGGTAAGTTCGATTATCAGCTCAAACAGTTCGGACATTTTTTCAAGGTGGAACTGTCAGACATTGACGGTGCTCTGAAAATGGGACATTGTTTCACAAACCTGGTACGTAAAAGCAAGAAGGTTACACCAACTTTACCTTGCCGAAGAACCCAAAAGATTTCAGCCTTAATGAAGCCATCCAGACGTTGTTCCAGATCTTCGATGACCGTTCATCCCTGTTTAACATAAAGTACCAATGCTTGTAGCTCGTGAAGGTAACAGATGATGACTGGATGACGTACGCTAAAACAGCTAATCTGGAGTGCGAAGGATTCAAGATTTGCACAATTATCGAACATCAGTTTAAACGTCTCGTTTTCGCCCGTATACTTCAGTTAGAGTAAAAAGCAGATAGGCGAACACATATTTTGGTGAATTTAGAACGATATTCCGGCATCATTCTGTAGGACATCACTGTTGAATGCCAGCGCCTTGTGAACCTGAAGTCTGGCGAGGCTATGATCGAACAAAAAAGTCACTCGATCGACCACATGGCCAAGGCTGTATCAGTCAGCAAATTAAGATCGAGCGAAACCTCCCACACCCAGTTGGCAATTTGGTGGATGGGGCTGTTTGTTGTTGCCTGTTAGGGGACGCATCTCCTAACGAAGCAACCAGGACGCATCACGCCATATGGAACGATCGGACCAGTTCGGATGGCATGGTCATGAGTTGTCATATGGATCCACTCAGCCAATCAGATTACAGCCATGTGGTCGAACGCGTGTTCGTTATCTGGACTGTTTTCTCGCTGTGCTTTCTGACGCCCCCTGTAAAGTGATTTGCTCTGACGCCCTCACTCTCACATATGACCGTTTCATTTGATTCGCTCTGTGTCTGACTGCCATGCACGGTAATTGTTTCGTCCAATAAATTTAGAGATACTGCGACCTAATTTAGTCTCGCTGTTCCAATAAATGATGTTGCCACTTCGCCTTCTCGGTTTTGGATAAGAGGATTGAGCACGTAACCAAGACAACGACCCAATATTGCCCTTTCAAAAAGCAATGATAAGACGGTTGCCATCAGCAGAACAAATGTCGTCTAGAGCAGTATCAAAACCTGTCTAACAGGAACCCCCGCAGGCTACACAAACCTCATATCCCAAGGTCGCAGGCCAGTCTCTCAGCAAGGAATGACGGTCACGTAACCCACAAGAAGTTTGTATCCGTCTCTATCAGTGGCAAGTCAGCCAGATTACAGCTCGATACAGCACCTGACAATTCGTTAACCTCCGACCGCATATGTTATCTGGTCAACTAGCCTACAATGCTCCAGACAAGTCAGCTCATCGGGAGTGTTAACGCTGGTTACTTGTCCGCCATCAGCGAAGTCCACTGCACTACAGTCCTTAGGGAATCGTCGATCACGGTTACCTACTACGTGACTCGCAAGCCTGGTCTTAACCTCCTTAGATTGTGTTGTAACTCGACATACGGCCTACGAGCGCGTAAAGAGACAACAGAATAACGGTTAATTGAACGGTAGATAACGGAACGACGTCCAACGGTAGTGAACAACTGACTACGAAGTATGCACGACTAATTCGTATCTTCCCGACCAATCCAACCACCCGAGGTTAACGCGCAAACACGGGAAAAATACCGGGTCTCCAGAGAGAACTACTTCGTGTCACTCACTCCAAGACAACACAGTCACAAACTGGACCACATTTAAAGGGTTTGTGACCAATCAGAAATGGACCATACAGAAATCCAGACAGTATAGTTGTCCCAATTAAAGGACATGCGTATAGGCGGGGTGCCAGAAATTGGCACAAAGGTTGAGAATGCACGTGAAGGGTGAAATGGCACATGACCGTGCTGACTATGAAGGTCACTTCAATCAGTAATGAGTTAGGCCATTGCGAAGGCAAATAAAACGGTATTTTCGGGGAATTGGGTTCTTCCCCGACAGACTGTACAGACCAAGAGCATCTGCTTAACAGGACGTCAATCGGAATCTCTCACCAAACTCAATCTCAGCAAAAGCCCAGTGTATTTAGAAGTTGATCTTCAGCTCACAGACAGACAGGTTTCCACAGAGATAGACTGGTGCAGCAAAACAAAAACGACTTTGTCTCTTCAACCGCGAACGCAGCTGATATTTGGGTTAAAATGTCCGGTCCCCTAGTCTATGTTGGCAACCGTCGAGCAGAAACTTAATCCTTTTCCGAAGGCTAAGGTGGTTGAATCAGCGAACTATTCAGCACGGGCAATCCGCAACGTCAAAGGCAAAAGGTCAATGAAACAACATGCCTGTGTGCTGATACCGGATGATCTCTTCACGAAATAAAAATGGTATAAAATGTTTCGCGAACCTCAACCTGGTCAAACACTATCTGCCATTCGTCGACGCGTTCGAAGGACTATTGACAATCAACACCACCAAGGGATTTTTTCAATTTATCTGTCTATATTTTGGCGTAAAGTCAGCACTGGCCGTCTTTCAATAAGTGATCGTTCCACAGTCAGGTTCGGTCAACCTGACGTCTTGTCCAGACATATTAGATCACAAACATCGAACCATGAGGACACAATAATCACAGCGGTCATCGAACCTAATGCATGCTTCGTCCTCAACGAAGGTATCGAAGCACTTCCGGTGACAACAGATTTGAGCAAAAAGGCGACCCAACTAAACCCAATGTTGAGACAATTCATGACGTTCATCCGCACCTGGCTTCATGCAAACATCAATGACGACTCACGGGGACAATCACACAGTCGATAAGCCTTAATGATCGTGGGCGGATGCATCGTGTTCGCCGACAGAGTATCAGCCTTGGGAACTTTCTACGAAATTCCGCAATGGATACCGAAGGATCCACCGAATGAAGTCTTTGGCGAGTATGTATGTACATGTTGAAGAACCCTATCGCAACTGCACATCGTGTTGCTCGGCTGCGAGAAAATCAGAGAAATGTGAGTTACAACGTTCGTCAGCAGGTCAAGGACTATGGTGACGGCTTCACACAGATATCGCGGGACCGCTCAATGGGTAAATGCACTTGGCTGCTGTCGATGCCTACAACAAGTAGCCGGGACGTATGACAGCCGGATAGGAAAAGCTATCGGAACTCTTCAGCTGTTTCGGACTGTCAGAGACTCTGATTACAGAGGACTCCCAGTTCACCTCCGCCGTCCTACAAACCTAACCCGCTCTTGACCAAATGTATTTCGCAGGTGTTTAAGATATTCATTAACCGTTGTATCGCACGGTATAATACTGCCTCATGAATGATCTGAGATTTGCGTTTAGCAGTTGCCAGAAATTCTGAGATTAGAACGGCCAAAGGTGCGTTCTAGGTTCATTTGCTAATTTTGTCATGCCAGCGGCCAGACCAATTTCACGACAAACGGCTGATGAGGTCATTATCGAAGGAAATAAAGAACAAAACAACGCACCAAAGTATTAACAGAATCCAACTATGCGTTCCATTGTCCTTAACGCAGCCACACCACCTATAACTGGTAACTATGTGGTACATCTGATATCAGATTTGATTAGAAGGAGGATGCCAAATACAACTATGTCGAACATTACGTCTAAAACCAGTGATCGCCTTCTATCTTTCAATGAGCAACGTGATGTCAACCCGAAACAATCAAGTAAACGATTCGGCACCGTTACTTCGACCGACCTGAATGTTCATAACATTAGTCAAAATGACTATACCAGAACAATGCGTCGACCTACAGAGAGCAGCCAAATCCGAGTAGAAAGCATCCTAGACGGCCACGTAGTCGTAATCAGTTGCAGCAAGGATAGACAGGATGAAGAGATTTCTGAAGATTTGGAGGCTAGAACTGGTCTTAAGAGAATCTGTTAAGCGAGCGACAGAAAGTCGTCGACATTCGACGAGCGTATCATCCGTGTGAGAGCGGCTTGCTGGTCTACAGTACGAACGTTGAAAACACTTAACTTACCTCGCACTGTAGGCCCGAGCAGGGGAAGATGCAAACCAGAGGATGGATGATGAGGCGCGAGAAGTGCCGAGACAATGCTACAGTAATTAACCAAATTTAATGTGAAATCCATAGAGCATTTAGTATAAATGGGATTTAGGATTTGTCTGAGGGTTGAACTGGATAGAATAGTAACACGTTTCCGCCCATCCACCCTACTGTAAGTAACAGACAGAGAATCCCGGTTTGTACTGCAAAGTGATTGATTAAGTGTGGAATTAGTAGTGTTGTGACTAGGAATAGTTGTATGTGGACCAAGATACTGTGAGAACGACTAAACCTAAACCAGAGTATGACTAGGGTTCTCAACCAACTTCTCCAGCTTAAAAGCATGTATGACAAAGTAGCGGGTATATGGCAGTGTACTGAAACTGATATCACTTTTCCCTAAAATAAAAAAAGCCAGATTTCCAACTCCCAACAAGAAAGGTCAGGATACAATCGTTCCATAAACCTCCAAATAACAGGCCTACTTGATATCACTCCGTCTAATCTATCCAAACAAATCTGTCAAGATGCACAAGCTGAACACCGAATCAAGATCCAGCCTCATTGTAACATTATTTTTGGTATTGCTCGACAATCTTCAAACACAACAGACAATGTTAGGAAGCACATCACGATTAGAAGCCTTAAAACATGCAGTCTGTCCGCATGATTGCTGTGATTAGGCTGGATTGATTTTGAATAATAAAATCACGGGGGTTCTTAGCTGGTTATTAAGTTTAAGGAGTTACAGCATCGGAATCATTGGAAAGGAAACAAGCGCATGTCCCCAGAGCTAGAACAGTACAGGCCCACCTAGGACAACTCTGGATGTTTAAGGGTCGCGTACATGAGGCGGCTGTAAAAGCCGTGATACTTCACATCTGCCACGTTTGATCACTCGGAATAGAAAACGTGATCCATCTGTGTCCAATCCCTGGCAGTGGGTGATATGAACAGGTAAGTAAAGATGAAGGTAGAAAGCGAATGTGTCTGTCAGGTCAGTTTTTAGATCGGTTGTTTGTTTGCAACCTTGATGTTAAATGGGTGAATTCAGACATAAGCAGTTTTAACAATCAAATTCTGTCCTTTTCCTTAATATTGTCTAGTTAGGGTTTGTTCTTTTTCATGGTTGTGTGTCAGCTCAACAGTGGTGTGAGTCACCGATGATAATGGTGTGCAGTTAGGCGATTGTAACTTGATAATTAATTGTTCCCCCCAAATAAAGTCTGTTTCACTGTTTTTGAGGACAACCACAGAGCTCCGATAGATCATCACACATGTACAACAAGCTGAAATGAGGAGAGAAGTAATTTCAATTTATTTGACCAGTGAGTCGTACGCAAAAATTATTGAAGCAAACACTAGGAGACTAGGATAGCCAGCTCAACCCACCTTGGAAAATATTGACAGAGCAAAAAGTGATACACAAATGTCCAACAGTGTGATGAGACTAAGTTGGGATGTAAGACACACAAACGCGAATGAGTGTGTACACATTTGAATGTAGATCTATAATTACACACCTGGTTGATTGAGTGTTAATAAGTGAGAAAAAGAAACCGAGGCGAACCAACTGATCCACATCAGTCTAACCAACTGTTGCGATGTGTTGAATTGTTGAAATGCAATAATTGGATTAAGCAAAAACAAAAGTATAGTTAAGAGAAATAGAAAATCAAATAGGCAGCATGATCACCGGTTAGACGTAATGAACGGTTGGTTGTACGGTGATCGACAAATCAGTCAGTGTGAAGGAGAGGACAACCGTTGATGATGAATTCCAAAGAGTGATTGTATTGTGTCTTAGTTATTCCTTGGGAGAGAGATTCACCGTGGCAAACAATGTGGCCACAGAGTTATCACTGTCCGTTACATCATCATGCGTCGAACGGCATGCTTGTATAAAGTTTAAGGTATTGGTCAGATGTCGATTTAACTCATCTGGTGCTGATGATAGAGGTATCTCCGAGATCAATTGTTTCACTGTGTGGATTAATTGGTTCACACGTTCGTCATCGATCTGTGAAGAGAAAAAGAAAGACAGTAAGAATGTCCCTTTAAGCACACTTCTGAGTGAATACAATTTTCAATCCTGTATACCTCCCAAGCTAGTCACTTCGCTTCGCAACACAAATGTTTACGATCCCAGTCTGGCTTAACAATGGCCGATTAATATCACCATATTATCACACCGAGTGGATTCACTCTGGCAACGTGGTGCGAGCATTTCGTTCACTTTACCGAGTTACGGTCTCCCAGTCACAGGCAGTTAGTTGTAGGATTCTGTTTACAGCCGAAATTATTGGAATTCGCCTGTACTACTCATCCCTGTGTATCCAGAAAAGTTTCGTTCAGGCTTCCGAAATACCTTAATCTACCTTCACCTTGTAAGTCGGTCAAGACTCCTTGTTCAAGTGGGGTCTTGAGCACAACATGACGTTGATCTGTCAGATTTCGTTAACCATCCGTTCTCTGTTTACCCCACTGATGACTGCTTTGTAACTGCTACACAGATGTGATGTACTTAGCCTGAAGATGGAGTAATGAAAAAGAGCGTGTTCGCTACACTGTGTTTCCCATGACTACTCCGAAAGGTTTTAAACGATGCAAACCCATTTCTTAAATACTGCACGTGTTGTCATAGGTTAAATGCTTTTTACAATCCGATCTAGGTTCTTTCATCACTATATACAATAACGGTTTCAGAGGTTTGACATTCTGAGTATCCCACCTGTCTGTATTACGAATAACAGTGAATTATGAAAATTAACCGGCGCAGTGTGGTATCTCTATGCGTGGTAGCAGCACCGAACAGAGCAATGAAGGGTGCGAAATATTATACAAGACAGTTTAATTTTGCGATCGCATCGGTTACCAAACTAAGACAGCTTAACATACATATATATGTGGATAATAGCGATGGCTTGATTAGTCGGTTACGTCACGCTTGTCCATTGGTTTGACCGCGCAGGTTGACCATCGATCCGATGGATTTGTGGTCATCGTAGGTGCAGCGCCTGAACAAACCGAGCCAAGCAGACAAGTTCAGGCGCCGCACCTACCATGACAACAAATCCATCGGATCAATGGCCAACCTGCGTGGTCAAACCAATGGACGAGCGTGACGTAACTGATCAATCAAGCCATCATCAACCGACTGATATATGATCCAGTTTCTCTGTAATAAGTCTGATCGATATCCCGATCTAACATATGTGGATATATTCAGTACCTTCGTCAGGACAGCCGTGTTAGCAACAAAATATTTTTGCTGCTAGGCCAGTATCGACATAGAGCCTACGTATGGAAAACCTGATTGAAGCCAACCACCCGAGAAAACAATGCAGAAACATAATGTGATAGGTGACCAAGTCGGAGATGCGGTTATTCCAAAATTCGGTGAAATATTTCAGCGTTGTGATAGAGGATGGTCAAAGCCCACAGCGGATAGATCAAGGACAGCACTGAAGATCAGTCGAATCATCATTCAACGAAATCGGGTCAACGGGTGGGAAATAACAGGCGAAAATTCATGACAGATAACATCAGCCAAACGCACAGAACCAGGCAGAAGTGTGCACGATATTTATCTGGAAACCACGTTGCGTTTTGGACTGGAATTCTGGTTAACAAACGCAAGCGCATGAGTGGCCTAGGAAGGTGAGAGTTGCATAACAAAGATCTTGCCTTGTTAAACTGCTTTTCGCTATAATAAGGCCACATGGCTTTGCCGTGCCAATAACTACCTGTAACACTTGATGGATAAAACATCGTAAGTATCAAATCTTCGCTTTGCGCATTGTGGATTTTTCACATGACCATTAAAAGTGACAGCCAGATGATCAGTATATGACATCAAGAGAGCTGTACAGAGTGTCAACGGGGTCCCTGATGGTCAATAAATGACGACGGTCACGTGGGGTTAGACAAGTTGCACTCAAATCAATGGGGCGGCTGTTAATGAATGTTGTTTCCTTTAATCAGATTTTAACATTTACCCAGACATTATATTTACTGTTCCATTTAGTTGAATTGATCGTAGAAGGTTTCACGTGACGCATTCAGAGTTCACAGGATAAGGCGGCCGTAGACAATGAACACGCTCAGATGCTCCATTGGTTGACGCTGCAGCATAGACGAAAATACTTCACCTTCTGTGTTGGGGATCTGAAATGAAGCTCCGTCTGCTACACAGTTTAAATCACGTGTGAAGATAGTTCATGTCAATAAAATGCTGTAATCCTAGGGAATACGCAACGACTGGCGTTAGCTGGTAAAAGCTTTGAAAGCGTTCTTCGACTATTACCAGCTGTGGGAAGACCGAGGAGAAGGTCACCACAGTAAAGGGTGCTGTGAAATAAATCATAGCTAAGCAAACCTTGATGAAGACTTTGTAGGTTTACTCGTGGGCCATGAAGATGATCTAAAAATGCATTCTCAAACCTGAAGAAGGTTGCAGTCCTTCATCCATGAGATGAATGGAATGAACTACTGCGGCAAATATTTCCAATAAGATCTAATGAGTAAACATAAAATTTGTTATACGGGAAATGTACACACTGCGACACTCACGATGTAGGCGAACTTAGGGGAGTTTTATCGCATCGACAACGGGATGTTTTCATATTCCAGCTGGCTTGGCGACAATTGTAAGCAAACCCGCACGTTGTACGAGTGTCCTCTCAGATACAACAAGCATCGACTCATTCACCGGATTTATCAATACAAATAAGGCGGTACAGTCAACTGGCTCACATGTCAAATTCACAGTCCGTTAATCTCAAGACGGCGACTTGTATTTACCGTTACACAATAGACTAATAAAAAGACATCACTGTCACTGAGCAAGTTTTACGACCACTTTCATAACAAAGACTGAATATAACCCCAGGGACTCCAATCGGTCTGTCCAGCCAATAACGTGAAAATTTTATGTTAACGTTAACATACGTATAAATTTCTAAAACTGAGAGGTTGTATACAGGCTTACTTCTGTGCAGCCAGCCAGCCGCAGACAAACGGTGTGGTTTAAAATGTCCGTCAGCAATTGGGCTTTGACGGTAGTGTCCATACAGTCGTCCGCAAGCCGAGCGGCTCGATCTAGACAGGTGATGACCGCTTTACCATCACGTAGCTGCGCCAGCGTGAAGAAAGTCGGAATAAGATTTGTGTACGAGTGAGCAAGAACCATGAGTAAGAAGTACATGCGAAGGTGGAACGATGCATGACAAACAGGGGTTAATTTCTGAAGTATGAACAATAAGGTATTTAATATAGTTGTCGAGTGGAACTATGAACATGAAAAGATACACGTAATCAACCTTGAACATGAGCAAATGGAAGATTGGCTCGAACCGCTGTTCATCACAAGGAGTAGGAAATTTTTGAAAGTCAAACCCCAAAAAGTAGTTGAGAAAAAATGACGGGGAGAATTACTCGCCGTTAACCTACTTTATTCAACAGAACGTTCAGGATCTTAATAATTTATCCGCCGGGTCAATGCCTGGCTACACAGTAAGTCATTTGAAAGGAGGATCATCTTCAAATGAGGTAAGCATTCTGATGGTATGAGAATTACGTTGTTCAAACGCCGTACGCCGAGTGTTTGTATTACTTGACTGATTAGTCATGTATATGGGGATCTTGAAATAAGCAGTGCCGGACAAGTTCATCCAATTTGCATCAGGCTAATTGGCGGATAACCACAATCAAAGACGGGAAGTCTGTATATAACTTCTGTTACGGACGGATCAACTATGGCGAAAAATGAAACGTATATACACCATTCCTTTCAATAATAACTCAATATTCTTCCTAAACCAAAGCTGTGAACACATTCATCGGAAATAATGTAGGCCGCCAAAACTGCACTAATGGATAAATGAGCTGAAATGTAACCATGCGCGTGGATAGAAATGAATGCGAATATCGCAATTCAGAAGCAGCAAAAGTCAAAGGTAACAGCATGATTCGAGTGACTTTACTCAAGGCAAATGACACAAGAGTATGGTCGACTTGTAACGAAGAGGATGACTTGATTTCAACGGGTGTAGCACGCACAAAAGGTGCAGAAACGTACAAGTTTGAGACAGAAAACGGCTACTTCAGAATAACTTATATATAACGTGCTGACAGCTACTGTCAATCACTGAAGGAAAGGATGGACTCTTTCGTTAAGGGTACAGGCTCTAAGTAGTTTCACAAGGAAGTGCTACAACAAAAGACAAGCCAACTGTAATCAAATGAATTGACCATACATAGGTGCGCAATCAGGAGTGAGACACAATCCCGAAGACCTAAATGTTATCTTACTTTTCTATCGAACACAGCTATAGCAGCAAGAAGCCTAAGTCAGTCTGTCACACCAGATGGATGTGGCGCTCAAGAACAACCAAGAGAAAAAATTAGACACAATTCGTAGAGTCCGCGGAAAGTTAGAAGTACTCAGCTTCAACTGTTAGACGTTTGGTCTTGTAATGTATACACTGAACACAGACAGGTCATCTAAACCCAGAAAAGAATGTTTAAAATGTCCGGGTTTCGAACGTGCAACCATACGATATAGGTAGACGGCATCATTAGCGCCGAGGTAAAATGAACATGATGAACTTGGCAGAGAAATGGGCACGGTTTTGTCATACCGATTAAGTGAGCTATAAAAATTAACACACCTTAGCGAGATCCGCATCGGAGATCTGCTCAGAACAGTCTATCACGGCCGGCGACTTGTCAGCTTTTTCCGAAAGACTAATCATGATTGCAGGCTTAATATTCTCGCGCGCCATAATCCGAACTGGCCAGAACTGGTGCGCTGCTGCTGCAACCGCTCGGCTTTGATCGTGCTTGCGTAACAAATGGGCCGCAGCACGTGTACACTGAGTGCGTAATGTGTTCCGATTGTCCTCGGAGAAGCCACGCATTTGACACAAGGTGCTGGTGATCAGACGAATCGCGTTAATTTGGCCTCGTGTCTCAGACACGCCTTCCTCGTAAAGTGTCAGGGCCTGAGATGAAAACCGAATACTGACAAGCGTAAAAACGAAATGATGCTGGTGCAAACTCGGTCAGAGTAAACATTAACCTTTACAACTGAAAACTGATATAAATCAGCTCAGCTAGGAAAATATTATACCTTGCCAGCTTACCAGCTCAGGATTTTTTTTCTAGTTATGCAGTTCTGTGATACCGGTTTGCGAGAACCGTTACGGCTACGCTAAATTTGGGCAAAAATGTACGATTCTAATGAAGATTCCAAGAGTTCGTTTCAAACACTCATTAGTCGTATACATAAACGAGCAACCGGTGGAGAAGGTAAACCATGCCGTAAAAAAGAAACCACATAAACCAACTTAAATTGTGAATACTATTCGCAGATAAATCAAGTGCCGAAAGTAACTACCGTCAGCTGTCACAGCGTAATGCATAATACTTCAGTCAGATTCGGCGTGTAACGAGTTCCCGCTAACAATGAAAACGGTTACTGATAAAAACATGATGTAACTCCGGTAAACCACAGACGTTACTGAAAGAATGCAGATCCGAAGGCCAAGCTTTTTTAAGTTTCTCATCAGTAAACGAAATCATTGTGATTCACTACACTCTCTGCTTTTCACTGGTCATTTGGTATATACATCGATCCATACCGTCATCCAAAAGAGTATTTGTCTACGACTAATTAAAACAGCCTGTCAGTAATGTCCATATTGCTTTTTTGAGGGTGATGGTGGAAATTGTTTTGACAGTACGACATATGTATTCAAGATATTGTTACAGAAACAACACTACACGATGCACACAAAGCACATATTCCAGTTATTCCAACGGTATATTTTCGAGAATGATGCGGGAGAACGAATATAGTCAATTCTTAATACCTGCCTGTGATATAAACTCATAGGTGATAGATTCGCGTTTGGAGAACGGAATTCGATCGAGAACAAGAGCGGCTTGGAGAAAGAGACGAAGTGCAAGCTCCGGGGCATCTGAGGCGACCAGTTTTGTGATGCAACGATGGACAAAAGTTACAACCTGTTGTACGCTCTCATCCCAATCGGGTGGTTTCGGATCGAGTTCGGCATATGCTTGAATAAGCTGCAGACCCTACGGGATGAACGAGGAGTGAACAGATAAAAAAGCCAAATGAAAATTGGTTTCAAACAAGTGTGTTCAGCCGTATCCGTGGTTATGATGACAAAGCTGTGCAGGCGCAAATTGTTATTCGAGAAATCTCGTTAAAAATACTGCGAACAAAGGATTTTCACGGACTGTAATCCGAATAGCTCGATATCTAACAGGATCTCCCGTAATGGAAGTTGTTGGGAAGAGCATACCACCTCACTGCCCTACTAGCACGGCTACAGCTTCAAAACCCGGAAGGTGTTGTACAACGTGTGAAGTCCGGAAATGAAATACTTGGTTTTGAGGTTTGCCCCAATCGAGTCAGTGAGTCTATGCAGCCGGGAACACGAACATCATAACATCTATGATTGGAGAAGCTAACATATAAATGGTGGTCAGTAGCACTCGTGTTCATAAATTTCTCATAATCTGAATGTGTTCACCAGTCTTTATTCCTCTTTATATGCTCGATGCTGTGTGGCATCATGCTGCATGCATCATGTGCATATAGGTTATCTATGCAATCGAATAGAGCAATACCTAATACTAAAAATGTATATAAAGTGATGACATATTTATGTGAGTTATCGTTAACGGAAGAAAAAATGCGCGATCATGCCAAAAACAGATAACCGGATACAATAAGCCTTCCGTGAAATAAAAAGGTGAGCGGGGACAACTGGCAAACTGGAATGAAGTATGCCACCATACGATGAGTGAGCAGGGCATCGGACCAGAAGTGTCTACTGATTCCGGTTTGTGTGATAAGTTTAGTGATCTTAGGAACGCAATGTTGTCCCCCATTCATAACAAAAATCAGAATACAATGCTTAAAGACAGCCAATTCATTGAACTCCCTGAGACATCTAACTTTAACAAGGACAGAACCTAACCGTCAGGTTTTGTCTTACTCGTCTACTATTTGTTTTATTTCATTTGTTATTGTTTCTATTTTACTTTCGTTTATGTTCCATTGTTTACGTTATTTTCCTGTTAGTCCACATACAGTAAGGTGTGAACAATGTGACCATTCGCTAGTGAATACTTCGAAAAGTCTCGAATGTGGTCGGTTGGTTAAATCATTGAAATGTACCCGCTGTGATGCCTGATTACCCACTCCTTATACCAAATGAAGATTTACCGCACCCAGAATTATTCATACAAATCACTAAAAGCTGGAAAAAAAAAGTAATAGTCAAGAACTACGAAGGCCCTTAAAATTTCCACTGAATACGGTCGGAATGTGCCACTTATCACGCTGAGACCTCCGTGACCAAACAAATCATTAGTTGCAAACGATATTCGACAGACAAAATATTTCCCATTATCCTTACGGTAAACAGATACTGGAGTCACAGCACTGTCCGACCAGGCTCCGAACCGTGATTCATTAGGACTGGTCTAAATGAGCGACAGTTGCACAGAGTTATACGGTATGTGCAAGGTCGCTAAAGCCTCCGTCAGCTTCTTGGAAATCAGGTGTGAATTTTGTGTAAGCTTGCATTACTTATCTAGTACATGTTCAAGGTCACTTAACTGATCGAGAGATCAGTTGGAAGTTTTCATACTCAAACGTTAGTCCTCGTGATTCATAGCGTAACAATCAAAAGGCGAGGTGATTGTACTTCGGCAACACAACTCACTTCAAAAATGAGCGCAGGAAAGTTCAGTCGAAGGACAGCTGGATTGGCATGCGATAAAAAGCCTTGCGCTTTAGATAACAGCCTATAACACAATCCAGGATCATCAGTGCGCCGTTCCGGACCCAACAAATGTATGGCACCAGCTACAAGGTTCTGCACTTCGACAAACTCATCCGGATCGTCCATAGGAGTGCAATCTGGATCGATCAAACCAGAAATCAAATCAAACAGACCGTCAACATCAGCCTCGCTCGTCAAACGACACGATTTGGAGGGTACAGTTTCACCACTAGGCAACTTGTGCACAGGTCGTTGACGTTGTTCAAATTCTAAGGCACCTGCTAACAAATTGCAAGCCAATCGACATTTGGTTGTCTTCGGGTCCAGCAGGGCGACCAGGCGACGAAATCCAGGCATACTCAGTACCGTTCGTAGTTCACCAAGAGAGCCAAATTGAGCGTGTGCAAGTGCACTGACGCCCATACATCCCGTATTGTTACTGCTCACGTAGCTGGACGGACGAGCCAATGGCAGATGAAGCAGGTTTAATAGTTCACGAGACAATGGGGTGACGGGAGAAATGCTGTATCGTGTGAAGAATAAGTTGGTAAGGACAACATAGACATAATTATCACGGGCATAAATTTTAGCAAACAAAATAGACTGATATACACCACTATGTCCTGTTGGCGTCGACAGTTTGGCGAGTACAAACAAAACACAGGAGTGACCATGAACTTTTGAGAAAGTAGTCATAACACCATCGAAGCCTGAAAGCAGTTAACCCACAGAAACACTGTGCAAAAAAATCAGCAAGATACACAACACCTTCGAGTTTATCATGAGCAGGGGTCAAACACCTACTGGAATAGGTGGCTGAACAACAATCTGTGAATGGTCTTACACCCAAAGCTTGAACTAGCGGCCACAGAATTATATACAATCTGTGCAGACCGGGACATGTAATATCGCCGTCCGTGGACACACCAACCGACTATGAAATATCTAATAACCTTAGTTAAGATCAGAAGGTGCAGTCAATCAGATTGGAAACCAAGCAACTAATGGCAACAGAAGATGGAGACCATTTTGAACCTCGCAATATGTCGCGGCCGATGGCATACTGCTAAGCTGAAGCTATGTTCCTGATCCGGTCAATTCCAGTACCGGTTGCGATCTGTTTGCCACAAGAACAGATACTTCAACAACAATCACCTTTCCTAAGACTATTTAAGTTTGGTCTGTTAAGCAGTTCCAACGATAAGCCGCCTTTTGAGAGACTACATCTCAACTCACAATGAAGGCAGCCACAAATGCCTCAATCCATGGTTAGCTTTGATCAGCAGACAGTCTACGGGAAGCAAAACTCTTGATCCAATCATTCGAAAGGAACACTGTGGTTAGCGAATATCATCGCATTTAACAAGTGCCCTAGCCATGAGCAAATAGCCCCACTGCCCCATGGGCACCTCAGACAGCAGAAAAAATAGAAGTCACAACACTTTACAAGTGGTCGGTTCGCAGACTTTCAGCGAGTCTTGAGCACATATTCAAAATAAACTTTCAAGACGTGCAAAAAGCAGCATTAAGTCGTGGCCACCAGCAAGCTAGCTGAGTTGACAATGCCAATGTTAATACTGAAACGCTCGCAGAGTAAGTCACATGGCACTAGAGATCGCAGAATGAGAAGCAACGCCATTTGGGCATTAAGGCATAACACTTCGGCGTGTAAAACCGAGGGTTTTTCAAGTCGCTTGTAAAATTCTAGAAACCGACACTTGTTATCAGGAGTCTGATCTTTGCGAATTGATAACACGATGGAATGGTAGTAGCTCTATGCATTTCTAGTAAATTATGTACAATGTACCCAAACCAGCCGAACTAATGAGAAACCGAAACTGCTCAACAATTTGGACAGTGAATAGCCTGACAGATAAACACCAGCTAGAACGTTCTTTGTAGTGCGATGTTGGATGGAGTAGAAGAGCCTAGCTAGAGCAACAGTCTACTGTTGCATCGCAACGGCTGACGATTTCACTGACGACTTTAGAGCTGTAATGCTTCTTCATCTAACGCACTACATGCGTTACTTTGTTTTCCCATGACTACAGTAATTAGGGATTTTGTGCAAACCGAGTAAGCATGGATCATCAACCACTCTATTCAAAACGTGCCACTTTCTGGTGCACTGCCTAGTAATAAACATGACGATCGGCATAGATTAATGCAGCGCTCATTCGCCATTCCAAACATTCCACAGAAATGCAAAAGCGGCCATTCCAAGAGTGAACAAGCTACTTTCAGCCGTATTCCAACTGTGTGAGATGAGTTCTGGTGTGAGCAGTTGGCACACGTTGAAATATCACCGCATAACTCCAGTTTTGTCACACAAGCATTAAGTGCTTGTTCATAACGGTTGCGCCTTTTCGAAAGGCGACCAAACTATACTGGAGATAAACAAACTTTGAGAGTAGAAAGATGTGCCTCATCAGTGCACATTGTTGTATGACAGGCAGTTTCGTTGTGAGTAGTATATTACCTACAGGCGACATTCAGGAACAAAAGAACAAGCTCCGAACGCCAGGAAGACGACGGACAAGAATAGACTACCGCAATAGTGTGCACGCGGTATGGCAGAAGTTCCACCGAGGCGAATGACAACGTACTATCACCTGATGTATGTGAATGCATGTCTGATGTGCAAATGAGTGCACGCGTTTGTAATTTGATTTTTGACATGACCTATACGGGAGTTTGCGCAATAAACGAATTCTCAGGTCAAGTGTCTTTTGCGGTCACAACACACATAATCTTAACCAACCCATCCTCTGTACAACTCATATGTCCTCTTCTTTTCATCTTCTACGGCTTGGTCTGTTTCTTATCCTTCAGCCTTTTCGGTCTTTGCAATCAGAAAATGAACAAAACTACTAAATGTTGAGTACTCATGAAATAGTGCATTTTAGTTGGAACCGACCTCCAATCAGACGGGCAGTCTGTGTAACTGCATATGTGACAATGACTCAGACACAATCCCGGGTGAACGATCGGTGATCAAACGGTATGTGAGATCACAGTTATATTCGGCCCATCAACTGTTCAAAATAAACAGAGTAGGTTGATGACTACTTGTCACCTGCATAATCAAAATCTGACGTTTGGGCAGGCCTGCTGAAGTATCCAGTTTACGTGGACAGTTTGTCCACACGTAATTGAAAAACGTTACGAGCTGGAACCGCGACCCTCTGGCAACGCAATATTGCATGGTGTCCATAGAATCCACACCGTTATTTGAGAAGCAAGCGTTTAAAAGTAGTGGTCCTCATGAAGCAGGTCGTCGTAAAGAGGAGCACTATACTAGCAAGTTGCTTTCAAGTTTCACTTACAGCGGTAGGCACATAATGCCAAGTTATAACCCGTTTACTCAGAACTAAGCAGAATATGAAAGGATGGTAGGAATCCTTAAGTCATGGAGTTACAGTTGGGTATAGTGAAATTAGTACAGCCGGATCAATGCGGCAAACACGTTTCCCGGAGGCCTATCACCTTCATTAATGAGTTCTTAACCTTCTCGTCATTCAACTTCAATTTGCTCTCCGACCCGAGGCAATATGCATTGTTTTCAGTGTAGCTGATATCTGTTTGCAAAATAAAAGTGAGGAGATTAGTGTATGGCTGCTCCGTCCGGTTGAGACTCACAAGGCGATCCGAAGACGCTCCAACAGCTTTGCCACCGAATTTAAACAAGCGTCCACCAGGGCCGAGGATGTCTCTGGGAATAGGACCATGGCCAAATGAACCAGAGACGAATACATAGCTGGAATATCTTCCGGTGGAAGGCCATTGCTCATGACAGACATGGAAGAGCGGCTATCAGTATTTGTGTCTTCAACAGCCCGTTCGCTGAGGGTCAGTCTCGAGTCTAGTATGGAGCCAAGCCCATCGAAAAACACGGTGAAAAGATCCGCGTTGACCATACGCAGTTTTGAAGACGCCGGCTGGTCCGTAGATGTACCATTTTCATCAGATTGTTCATCACCGTTAAAGGAAACTGGATCAGGTGTATCCAGCACGCAGACAGGGATAGACAATGAGCGTCCACTGCTTCCTCCTCGAATCGCGTACTGTGAGAGGCTGTGAGGAGATGACAAGAAGGAAGATGATTGGTCTTTGCTTTCGGAAGTACCGTATCATTGTACTTATAATTAGTAATATTACAAATTACAGCAGGGTTCCGGGACAAATTTGTGTAACAAGTATACTCCTAAAAAATGTGTGCGAGACAAAAAGTGTGGCAAGCCCCTTTAACTAACGTAATGAAACCATGTCACACAAAGAGGGCCTATCCGTTCTTAACAAAAGCCACCGAATCTCGGCGTTGTCCACATAGAACTGTTAACACATGGAAAATGCTACGGAGACAACGATGACCGTCATGAAATTAGAGTGGAAGGTTTTGTAATCGAAGAACATATCACGCGTACAGTCGCGTTATATCCAACAAACTCTTTAACGAGAGACAGATGTAACGCCCGTGTCAGAGCTGTCTTAGATAAGCAAACGGTGACCCAGTTTAAGCGATACGTCAGCAGACTTCTTATACACTATCACCAGCTGAGACACAACTCCCTAGATAAGCGCGATTTTCGACCAAGTTCAAATCGTTATCCAAAGTGAGAGCATGCACATACGACAACATGATAACCAAATTGCAAAGGGACATAAAACTTTGGAGACCATACTGAATTTTTCTACCGCAGGCGTGCACGTGGAGTGAAAACTGATGAAATTTAAAAATATAAGAATGAATTTAAGATCACAGAAAGGTTGCGAACAAACACAAATCCAACGAGTGGAAAATGACTCCTCATCAAACGAGGATCTCGTTTAATGAAGCTCAGTGACAGCTCACATCAGATGGGATAGGTGGAAGGTCATTCTCAGAAGATTACAGACTTGACGTTCCAAGTGACAGCAACTGGTCTATTTCAACGTATTGCAGTGAATCGCTCACAAGCGTCACCGAGTAAAATGTTGTATAACGATATTACTGGCCGGATTTACACGAGAGAAGTAAGATGATAAATTCTAGTCTTTCTGTCGTAATTTGGCTTTGTTTGAAAGTCCCAGATCGTAATTATCGTTTCCCCACACATGATAATCGTTTTCTGGGCTATGGTCGCTGTCTTTTAGGCAATTGTGATCGCTGACCCGCGGTGATTGCTTGTTAGCTATTTCTCAACATTTTCAGCTGGTGATGATACGACATACGAAAACTAAGCCACCGACCTTGCCTGGTTTTCATTTCGACGTTCACAACTTGACCGCATAGGCTGCATCGACGTCCAACTCCAGCCATCACTGCAGAGGAAAAGCCAGGCTTGTCAAGCACAAGAGCATGTTGGCACACGTCTGTCCACAAGGACACCAACATATTGTGATCGACCTATGGACTGCCGTCAATCAGCTCGAAACTGAGAACAAACGCAGTGTGCGCGTGTCTCGTTTCAAGTTAACCCACTAGTTAAGCAATGTTGGTAAAATGACGAAAATGCACACAAAACGATTACCAATGGCTAATAAACGGTAACCCCGGCTAGAAATTGTACAGCAGGCGATTTGATTGTGGTAGGAAAAGTCGTAATTATGAGGGCGGAAGTGCAGATACTGGTCAAATCGGCAACGATGAAGGCGCCGAACATGCACGTACGAGGGGGTGCGACGGGTTTCGAAAACTCGCCATAGTTACAGGCAAGCTACAGTCGATTTGATTGTTCATAAAGCTTTTTGGAACTATCTTCGCCGTGAAGGAGTTCAGCAGAAGCAGATGAGCTTGGTGACATTTCTACAGGCTTATTCTGCAATCACAATAAGATCCGACTGGAAACTTCCCCGCATGTAGTATCATTTCGAGTGATGCTTATCAGAAGCACCCGAATTAACTCCTTGTCAAGGACGACATTGTAGCAGGTGAGTTTATGAAGTTCAGTTACCTTGGTGAGAGGTTTATAACCGACGATAATCTGTCTGACATGTAGTATACGGATAGCACTGTTTTGGCTAGCTCATCTACCGAAAACATGCAAACCATGCTGGATACACCGTACAGAGTTTCACTGCAGGTAGCTGATCATGTGTAGTAACATTTAGTCGCTAAGTTGCCAGGGGCATTAGTGAAAACGGCGGAGATGGGTGTTGTTCTCGCCAATCTTCGTCAACTGTGAAAACAACATCCAACTGTTGCTGAGAAGAAGAGTGCATGACGCACACGTACAGTTCGTTTTACTCTATAGTTCGGAAGAGTGAACCGTTTGAGAGGAAAATAGGAACGGACATTATATATTTGACGACTGTCGTCGTTAATAGAGTATGCGGTGGAGTGCTCAGAGAAGAACAAGTTTTCCAGTGCATATTTTCAAACTCCTAAAACGCGGCCCATCGATCAAATACTAAAGGTATGCAGTCTACAGCCGTTGGAGCACTTACCACATCGGACGTTGGTTTACGAGACCACCGGCGATCAGGCAAACACGTGGTCACGAAGTGGGAAGACCTAGATTTCTTTATTGAATAGAGTCCGCAGATGTTACCTGTCCGGTTGATGACTTCGTGGTCGCCCGAGTAATTCATTCAAAACGCCATCTGATGTGACAGAGTGTCGTTAGTCGCTGTGATAAACAACAAGTCGAGTCACATTACTCTTCAGTCAAATTTATGACCACCTACGCATGTATGAGTGTATGCAAGTTCAAGATCATAGAAGGACAGTCGGACAGCCTAGAGGAGAGCAATCTAAACGAACGTCCGAAAGTTCAATAAATGACGGCGGTGTGGAAATGAATACAAGCGCGTGGTCTGCGAAGGATCAATATATGCGCTTTAGATCATGACAACGTGGTAAAACGTCGTTGTGGGAAAATGCTGGCGGTCTCGGATTATCGTCAATAAAGTACTCGCAGGGAATTACCATCAAAGAGATAGTATGTGCGGTAGGCACAGACAAGCTAATTCAAATAAATATTTTCCAATGATGTCGTCGTTTGACGATCTACTCTCTCTCTCTCTCTCCTCTTCTCAGCTTCGTTGGTGAAGTGTATCTTGAAGAGTTTGTTTGTATTCTCAATCTAAAATTAGGTTTATTTACTCTCCTGGAGTGAAATAATACCTATCGCTACATTGGGATTCATCCAGCTGAGAACTTATCACTGGATTGTCCACTTTTTTGTTTCTGTGAGATAGGAATTTCGCTTTCACTCTAACTTATCACCAAGCTAACAGGCGTTGGCCGGCTGAACTACAAATGCGTCCACTCACGCGCCTTCCGGGTTTACTTCTTTACACTGAGCCCGGCGTACGTTTCTGGAACGGAAAATGATGTAGCCCAAGCTACTAGTGGTGACGTTCATGTTCTTTGGGTTCGGCCAATGCGACAGGTTAACATGGAAACGCATGCTACCAACTATGCGTATATCATGCTTATGGTACACGACTTCCCCAACACCAAACTAACTTCTGATGTTAGAGGTCTTAGATGCAACAAGTTTTTGGGTTTTATGCTTGCCATTCCGTTAACCCACGTTCATAACAAATAATCCTATCACCCCAAGAGAGGAGTGATTATCACAGAAGACAGTGGACCTTCAAGACGGTCCATAACATACTGGCTGGATACAGTCAGGATGTCCAAAAGTGGACAGGGAAAACCACGACCGGGTTTGAAACCACAACTTTGTGATTGGCAGTCGGGTATCTTTGTCACAGGGTTGCCGGGAGTTCCAGTTCTAAACAGCGTGGAACACAGACCAAGTGTATCCAACTACAACACGTTAACGTATAGGGGCAATCGAAACGCAAAAGCTGCCATCCGCTATGAACGGTACCCAAGTTGAATCCAGCTAAACATCTGATTATTCAGTTGCTCCTTAATCGAGATAAACCATGCCAACGAGAGAAAGCGGAAAATTGAATCGTAGTGATGATTATGTTTAGTAAGTGTAACACTACTAAGTATATGCAGTTCGTGTTTATTTGGTCAGCAGCAACACAATAACTTTCGTTCACATATGTTAATCGAAGGCAAACAAAGAGCCACAGTCGATGCCATCGTAAGTCCAATGCACAAGGAAGTTGTTAACATCAGACTACATTAGACTGCGTTACCATACGAAAAGTATGTCAACGTTAACCCCAAGGTACGAAGTGTGTGCGACAAATTGTTCGACTAATCAGGAAAACGCGCTCTATCATGGATGATCGTAGCTACTGAGGTACAGAACTTGAAACCTGATAAAAACAAACATCAAGGATGTAACTGCGTGTTATGTTAAACAAACCGTTCTACTAGGCCACAAATAATCGGTCGTAGTCTCACACCAGGTTGGAGACGACTGCATGTGTTGAGCTGCAACGGTAATGTGGCAAGGTGGAATTCGTCGGGAAAGACCTACAAACAAACAAACAAACACTAACAGCACCACAGTAAACCATGAAAAAGTAAACAAGCAAATACACCAGTATCAGGAGTGTCAAATTTTATGTCGAAACACCTTGGTCAATTAACAGCGGCAATAAGGAAAACTAATTTTTCGTGTCATGTAAAACTATGAGACGTATTAGTAAGATTACAGTTGGGGCACATTCACCCTACCGACTGATATGCGGAGGTTCAAGGTTGAGCATACCAAGCGTATTGAAGTGTCTGGCCAACGAAATTTGCGTTCAAATCGCACGCATCAGATGATCTTAACGAGTAAACGATCAGAGAATTGGGAAACAATTTTCACACACGAAGTCTTTGGCACACTAACTTAGAACATGAAGTGATAAACTGATGATTGTCGTTTGGGAATCTGTAGTAGTCGCTCAACAGCACAGAGCTGCAGTGTAGCAGCTAGGGGAAATCGTTTAGGAACCTGCATAAGATTCTAAAGAATAATCATGGGGTCTTAAACGGGTGTCTTTGTCGTACAAACGATCGTCACTGGTTCTTGACCGATAGAAGACAGTGTAGTTAGTTGGGAACTTCAGGTCGCAAAGGTATCCCGGCTTAAAAGCTATGCGACCTCTGGCTGGGAACGACAAAGAACAAAGCTCGATGGCATCAGTGGTATCGTAGTTTAACAGAGTTGGTTGTGAAGTAACGGTTATTAACGAAGCATGATAATGAAGGACACAAAGAAACTGTATGGCAGGTGTAGCTCAATTATCACATACAAATCGGTTAGTTGATCGGAAGGTGGGATTACCTAATTTCCGATTGAGCGAGTTTAGGCAAATTGATTAGTTATAAGAACTAAGTCTCACATTTCTCTACTTTTTATTCTTAAACTGAGGGCTCGCTATATGACTGTACGATAGTTCGGCGCTCGTTGAACACTGAAATATTGACAGTGAGAAAAATACACACAATCCGGTGCAATTACTGTTAGGATACAAGGAGGATAATCAGACTGGCGAGGATTTGAACGGTTTACCGTCTCACTTACTTGAATAATAACATCCATAAGATATTCCTGAGCAATAACATCACGACACTCGATTAGTTGCTCAAGAATGAAAGGTAAGATTTGCTGAGAGAAAGGAAACAGGAGAAAGAGTACAAACAACAGTAGGCAGATGCACGAGGGTAGGATAGCTCGATAACATTAGATGACAACACACGAAGCATAGTAGCATCGTACTGCACATAAAAACTGAAATTAGCTTGCGCCAAGTAAAATATTAGCAGACCCCCATTACCACCGACTACAAGCTGACCTATACAAGCAACGAGTATCTAGACGGTCCGAATAGCACAATGGCCTAATAATCAGCATGGAGTCCAAAACGAATTTTCATATGTTCCCAATCTAACTGTTGTTGGGGGAGAATTGGCAAAGTGAATGATGGGGACGGACTGGTTATCTTTCTGTATTTCTCCAAGAGATTCGACCGAGATGATCATCTAATACTATGCACAGCATAACTGATTCGATACTACTGTGGTTTAGTGATGATCTCAAAGATAACGGTTCCACTAGCAACAACAGTTGTGCACTCTCTGATTGGTACTTCGTTAATAATGGTGTGTCACAGGACTCCATACTCAGACCACTGTTGTTCATTCTAGTCTGATACGAAACCCAACGGTTCGTGAACGTCTAGCTCATCTAATATGCTAACGATATGGAAAATCAGCGCTTCGTGGACAATATAACAAGCTGAAAAGAGTCGAACGTTTTGTACCACTGGCCTACAAACAAGTGTGCAATGCCCGTTCGCAACACTCGCCGCGGAATATTCTACTGGAGACGAAAAATGAGTATTATCACCTATAACGTCCTCCAGATGAACGTTGAATAACGCAGCCACCTTCCACGACCAGGAAATAGCAGAACGAGGGTTGATCTTTGGAAAAACAGTACTATCGATACGAGTACTGCATGAACAAAGTGCAAGTCTCAATTCGTTCCAAGTCCTAGGTAAGTTTTAACAGCGCAACGAAACCAGGCGAAGAGTCATGGACAAAAAGGTTAAGCAAATGCGATCGTTGTGCAGAGAGAACGGAAATGAATGAACCCGCGATGATATGACCTCGAAGGTGGGAGAGGAGACCAACAAAAATCAAGCAGTGGTGACAACCGATGAACGTGGCTTACATCGGCAGAACAGAGAACACGCGGATGTGCACAGTTAATGAGAAAGGGCAGAAAGACACAATGTATTCCAATCGATTAGAGTTTAGACAACAGGTTAACGGAATGGGGAGTGGATTAGGAATTTTGCCTTCGTCTAGGGAAGTCCGTGCACTGCCCTTGAACGAGATTTGGGAGGAATCGTTTCGGCCTGTTTCCAAGCTATATTACACTAATCATGAAGGTTAGTTCGACGCCTGGACTGTTTGCCAGATTGTTTACGACGTTTTACTGTAAAAAATTTCCGCCAACGGTTAACCGGTGTGTTCTCAAACTGAGCTTGTTGCCCGACTCTCACAAATAACGTAACCCTGAATGAGAAACCACCACAAATACTAAATCTCAGCTTACTATCTTTTTAATTGTAAAACGGCCTGTTACAGGCGACTCTATTTTAGTACGTATATAATCTTAACAAAATCACTGTTCCTTGTAAAACTATCTTCTGTTTAGCAACAATTATCACCTCAGAGGTAACCTGATGACATTAGTACACTAAACAAAACGCTCAATCTGATGCAACCGTCGTTCAGTGTCCGCAACGGCGCAATATGGAACAACTTACAAGAGTCTCCCATGACAGTATTAATTAAGAAACACAAGCGTCAGCTCAACGAACACGTTCGGAAATCCAAGCCGAATTTTCGAGCAGCCTGGTAAAACGAAACCAATCCTCGACATTTTTTTTATTGTCTCCAGTCAGCAGCAGTTTGGTGCATACGGAAAATGGCTCACTATATGTTCATTAGGCTGTGGTTGAGATTACTTTCTGCTACTCGAGCACTCTTCCAACCTTCTCTAGCCTTTACTCTGATTCGCCTTCTAGCAGTGGCCAACTTTCTCAATACGTCTTACTGGAACTAAACCATGCTCCGTTAAATGTTTACACTTTTTCATGCGCACATAACGGCCAAAATATTGACCAGAAGATATTGTGGCTCGTGCCACCGCTTATTGCAATAGTAATGTGAAATAACCTAGAAGAAAAAACTGACCAGGAATGACAAAAATGGATAACACAGGGCTAAGTAATAGAATTAGAAATGTTACGATGCATGCAAATCATTGACTGGGGCAAGTTACCATCACAGATAGCATTTCTGGCCATCGAGTTGAGTGATCATGAGAACTTCAAACGGACAAGCGACATCTAACCATTTTGCTGAATGGAACAGTCACTAACCTGTAACGTCATTATGAACCGAAACAAACGTGCGAGTGAATAGAGAAATTCAGTCACCCCACAATCTCTGAGTTGATCTCTAGTATACACAGGAAAGTTCGGTGATCAAAAAGAACTAGAGATTAGAAATCTGGATAAAGGAAAATCCTGCCTAACTCTGACAGTAACAGAAACAGTGAGTGCGTTTCATCCGATTTATTAACTGGCACTGAGGAAGTGCGATGTTATGCGAAATTTTGAGTTACTGTTTCCGGCTCTCCAGCATTTCCGAATCACTGGACAATACAGATCAATGTGATCGATCCACAGACAGAAAAAGGGACGGACACACAGAATATGCAGTCAGAGTGAGTCAGACCACTCTCTGCCATAAATGTAACGAACTGACAGCGACTGACACTATCACAGCAGCAACCAGGGTAATAAACAGGACAAAAAGCACAGAAAGACAGTAGGGAAGACCAATCAGTCACGTGCATTTGATACAGTGATAAGCCGACTGGAACTTAATGACAATACGATTAACCGTATACTAACCTGCTGATAGCGAGCCACGTCAATCGTATCTAGCTGGGATAAACGATTCAAATTTGTTCCCACTAAAAGTCGCAGTTCCCGCCGTTCTTGCTCCCGTCGTTCGCGATCACGTGAATGACCCTGGTGTTGCAATCGCACCCAAAGCTTGTTCATTTCCGTGAAATTTCGCAGCAAAAATTCAATGCTATCTGAAATTGTTCCTTGTATGTTAACCGGTGGAATTGTGGAGCTGCAATCAACTGTGCCCTTGTCTAAGTCTAGCCCATTACTTGGGCTAGAATTTGGACCTTTTCCAGCAGTACTGTCCGTTACAGAAGGCAAGGGATCCTTTGACAAAAACGGTATATCGAAACTTTATTAAGAAGGGGTCAACTGACTTCGATGTTAGTAGGTTTATACAGACAAAACACTTGAAGCCTGTGTTTCCTCAGGCCCACACGAAATTTATGGATTACAGATGACAATGATCAACTTCAAGCAGGTGAGACAAAGATACGACCGAATTCAAATCAACCCTAACTCATTCATTAAACACGGGGAAAAACACTTAGATTTATCGGCGCACCTTCGCCAGACAGACACTAGATTATCTTAAAGGTTCATGCAGTTCCCGCAGTTGATCGCTTTAACACACCAAAATACTTCAATACGAAGGATTAGGCTGAGCATGTTGTAAACCGCTCTTTGTTCTGTTCCTTTAAACTGAGGTGTGATCATTTAATTGATTTTTTTAAAGCACATTTTAACCTTATAAAATGATGTGGAAGAACAGTAATTTTCCAATCCGGTACTTTATGGAGTCAAATCCAAATATCAGACCGTTGAGACTGCTCAAAGCATGCGTGCAACCTTCGGCGCGGACGCACCGAAAAAACATACGAAAGGGATTTAAGAGGTTCACGTTTGGAGACGTTCATCTCAAAGATACTACAAGCAGTCGTCGACCCCCAAGTAACACAGATGATTGCGTGCAACAAATGTTTGGAGTTAATAATGTAAGCACTTGTGTGGGTCAAACAGAAAAGTCAGAAATTCCACACAACATTGCGAAAAGGCATATGTGAACAATAGGGAAGAAGTCGACCGATTGTTATCACAGAAAGTGACAGATCCTTAAAGTGGAACCGGTTCACAAGTGTGCCCCTTGCGGCGGAATTAGAAGGGATCTTCTTCTGAGAAGTAGTTTTTTTTTACTTGTGTTATAAACGGATCGTGCGTTTGCATGATGGCTCAGCGAACATGAACGTCCTCGAACTTAATTTAACAGTGACTCGAACATGAAGAAAAAAGAACCTAGTTGCTATTTGGTGATATGCTTCTGAAGTAATCCACCACAGCTTTCCAAAACAGCAAAACAACTACAGAGGAGTCGTAGTGCAATGAGGTGAAAGTTAAAATTCAGCCGGGTAAAGCATTCTAAAGCTTTGCGGGTAAAAATGCATGGGCTTTTAGGATCACCTGATAAACAATGAGTCAGCACAGACATTATTATATGGATCCACTACATGTATCATGAATGAAAACAGAGTATCCGTGATTGACACCTGTTTGAGTGTCATACAACCATGTGAAGGAGAAGAAGGGCTCCAGTCTACAAATGAGGAAGTAGAGACAGAAATGAACTAATAAAATATACATAAACTCATACATGTAAGAGCAAAGTGCTGTTGTAAACAGAAGACCCGACGAGACAATATTTGTAGAATAGCTCCTTGCAGCTTGTACCGCCCCCGCGCATTAGCTATCCGTACTTCAAAGGCAACCTAGTAGCAGAACCGTAACATTTACACCAGTGAATCCGAGTAGCCGCCATTTCATCTGAAGTCTCCAAGCTAAGTTTTTATGAGACACGGGAGTCCTATTCTGGCAGAAAAACGTCTATTAATAGCTGTCTTTGTATCCCTACATCAAGTCATCATTTGTCCATTTGGCACCTTAAGCTAGTCGAGTACAGTATCCAAAAGACCACTCAGCGTGGCATACTCCGAAGATATAATCAAGGTAGTAGACTCTTCTACGCACTTGCATACAGATATGCACCCTCAACCAAAACAGCCGTAAGCAGTTCCACAACTACGAATTTTGTCGATATTACCAGTTACCGAGTACTGACAAATTTCAACAAGTAAAAACAAATAATAGCAAAATAGTACCTCAGCAATAGGAAGCAGTTCTGTTCTGAGTGCATGCAACAAGTAACTTCGAAGGAACAAACCACGGATAGGATGTTGAACACCCCAGCACATTTCGACTAAATCTCGCATGATTTCTCTTCTGGAAAATTCCGAACATTTTATGTAAAATACCCCAACGGTAATCAATAAGTATCTGAAACAGATGGAGAAAAAAACGAACAGAGTCACGTGGATATCTAACGATGAACCGAAGAATTTTCATAAGTAATTTAGTTCAAAGGAATTAAACTGAAACAGTGGAGACCAATTTGAGCGTGAAACAATTTCTGTCGCAATTTCACTTCTAGGGTTCATAAATCGCATTGGACATGCAGATTATACATAACGCTTTTAGGAGGTAACCTCACTGAAGGAACAAATCTCTGAGAACCATAATGGGAGCATTTTTCGGTTTGAAACGAACGAAGCTTCTCTAGGACAATCCCGTTGGACCAAAACCTTCGTGCTTGCATAGTAACCTCAGAGAATATCAAAATGTACAAATCTGTTCGCGGGTAATCTCCATACACTAGTCTGGCAAGCTAAAATCGGATCTACGCCAGACTAACGAACCTGATTGAATGTTCATTCAGCAGTAGTGTTGTTTCCTCACCTACAACAAATCAACGCCCATAAAATGAGCATTGAGAAATATGGGCGATACTGTACAAACGTAGCCTTGTGAAAGTTTGAAAACGCAGAGGATATCAGGGATTCTGATTTGAAGAGTGAACACTTGGAAGTGATGACTCAAGTAACTCGTTTACATAATGAGCAAAAGGCTATCCGGACGGAGGTGACAAACAGACAGCCCAATATCGACAGTTTGTCTCGTAAGACAGCTGGCTAACTGAACGGCATTCTTTTCACAGCTGGGTCTCATCTAAAATCATCAATCTGTCAAACTACTCATTAGTAATACAATTTCTATGCTCAACAGTGGCGTTGGTGGATTCCAGCGTGGCGTGTTCGAGAAATCCTACCGGGGTAGTCGATCTCCTTGATCATTTGGTGGATTCCATATGAGACAGTGGGACGAGTAGGTAACCGAGTCCAAATGTGAAATTTCCGAGCTCCTGGCGTGGTTTCGTAGCTCAGCTAGTAGAGCGCTTGCCGCGTAGAGGCATGATGTTTCTGTCGCTGGTTCGAATCCAGCCGAAGCCCTGACTTTTCACGGTTGGGTTTCATCTAAAATATTATTTTTTCACATACTGCACTTCTCATCCTAATCCGAACCCAGTTAAGACAATTGACGACTTACTGATAGAATTTTTGAGTTCGAATACATTTTATTTATATATTGTCTATACCCACACGATCGGGTAAAGTCCAAATCTCACATAATCATTCTGTTGCACGATAGAAAATACTGGATAGTGTGAAGCGAATTAGTTCGTTTTATCCTGAACAGCATATAGATAATATCATAATTAATCCTGACGTGATTCTCCCTAACACTTGGGAGAGTTGCGTAATCGTATTAAGCTGTCAGCCAGGGTCGCTCGGTAGTACACTTTTAGGAAGTTTATACTATCTTGACATATGAAGAATGTCCATGATGACAGGTGGTGACCTGGCGTAAACAAACGAAGTCGTTCGCGAAGGGGTTGACCATTTTAGGTCGGATTCGCCTCTCACGCTGGGACTTCGTGACCCTCAGAGTCGGTGGCTGGAGATGTTAAGTGAGATGACAACTAATCGAACCCAGTGGCGTGAATGTTGTCGTTATTTGTCCAAGTTGTCCGTGGCGTGAGTGCACTTAAAGACGCGAGACAATGAAAGTCGTAAGGAAGCTGTCTTGCTGATGACGCCTTACTTTCACTTACAGCTTGGTTATTTGTTTGTAAGCTGTAGGCGCCTTGATGTTGAATGTTTGAATATAGACAAAGCTATTTTAGTAGTTAGGTCCAGCTCGTCCTCTTCTTCTTTTCACTTCTTATACAGGGTTTGTTTTTCTTCTTCATCGTTGTGTGGCAGTTAAGCATCATTGAGAACCACTGATGTATTGCTGTCTATGATGATGATGAACTTGTCCTACTGAATGTGCAGGACAATGTTTTCCTCCCCCAAGGAAAAACATCTCAACCGAAAAAACCCTTGCTCTCCCAGAGGGTGATTTTTGTTTTAGAGGAGTTCTGTATACACTCAGGCATATAGCCGTGAATTACAGGCTGAGGTTCAAAATAGGCAATCTCCATGGGAACGCAATTGGTAGCATATATTGACACAGCTTACTCCTTTTCCAACTAATCCGAGCACAATGTTCTAACCGCAAAAGCATTCCTCGACATACAGCGTTTAATGTTAGATGAAACCTCTTTGTACCTCAATAAGACGATCTGACATGAAGCGGACGAGTTGAACAAGCAATCGTGTAGTGGTTGGCTAAGGTGCATGTTGATGTATCAGCAAAAGACCAACGATAAGTTAACTGTTCGGATCAGAGTTCACACCATTTACATGTGCGGATCTTCGAATCCTGACATTCCTAGCCGAAGAGATCGCAAGTGGACGGTCAAACACCATCAAAAAAGGCTACATTAAGTGATCAGTTAATCAGCATTCAATCGGCATACAGTTAAACAACAAAATGTGCGGATAAAACAATTGAATAAGTGAACAGAAATTAGTCCCTAGTAATGAGGAGAAAAAGAAGGGAGGAGGAGGCAGGAAAATGGAAATCCTCTAATGTATGTGCTCAAGCATTTACGGCTAGTTTAGCCAAAATCTTAGAGACACGCGATCATAAACAAACAGCTGAGTAGCATGAAGAAGTAAGAGGACATTTGTAAGACAGCTTTCTTGTGGCTTTTATTGCTTCCACTATCAAAGCATCTTTACTCCATAGAGAGCTCAACAAGAAGACGAGAAAAAAATAGGAAGACGCCACTAAATCTAGTCACTCATAACTTCCTAAAACGACTTTACTGAGAGGCTAACTGAGCTGTGGTGCATCTACCTGAAAAAACAAACATGACATACAGAGTCTGGCTCAAAAGTAAACACTTCATTTTCGCCCTCAGTTGGAAACCTCGGAAACCGATTAAAAAAATAACGGCGTCGACCCTTAGCACTAACTTAGCCAGGTCGACCAGAAGAAAGACCATGTATATAAGAGAAATGTAGTCATTTGCTGAATGTATATAGTAGAGGTTAGCAAAAAGAAGAGAAACGAATCGTGTACACTTATAAAAGCAAACGTCCCCCATAAGGGCTGGATCTGTGGAGAGGCTGTTCGTTTCAAAAAAACCTCAAATACCCCGTTCAAAAGTAACAAGTAACTAGTTGGTAGTTGTCACTGAAACAATGCATCGGGAAAACAACCCAAGCAGTGATAAGCTATGATCAAAAACTGTGATCAAACTGATTTGTAAACACCCTTAGCTTGATTGAAGTAACAGACACCGAAATACATATTCAATTATCAGAACACTTCGTGTCTCTGTTTTGATTTTGGGAAACTACCAAGAGCACTTTTATTAAATCATAGATAGCGGCATAAAGGTACACTAAACTGATATCATCACAACAACTCGGTCGTGAACAGAAGCTTTGCTAACGTTAGAAGAGAATTCACAAAGTGCATCATCAAACCGAGTAAGCTCACAATATTTGGCAGGTTAAGAGGTATGACGCAGGTAATGCACTACTTTCAGTGTGTATCCGTAATGAAAGCGCATGTTACAAGTGGTATGCAGTACCACAAGGTAGTTCCAAATGGACGAAAAAACTGAATTACAGCTATCTATAAATCAACTTAAACTATCGAATTGTGACAGATTCACTATCAGAACAGGACACTTGAGGAGTATAAGAGATAAATGTCGATTAAAACTCGGAAGTAAACAAGATTACAGATGGGAAACATTCATTAAGAGACTATGACTCAAAGGTGTGGTTCGGACAATCTATTCATACCAGTTCAATCCGATTAAAGTGAGTGTTAGTGAGTTGGAAGGCGTGGGAGTTTGAATAAACGTCTCACGACAACATAACACACGACGTAATCCGATCACGATTGTTTTATTCATAGCGACGTTGCGGTTCAACTAGAAACTAAGTGTTGTTGTCAATGTGGCTTGCTAACGTGACTCAGCAGTTGTTGTTACTTGACGCACCATTCACTATGAGCCACAGGGAACCGCCCCAAATGTAACACGGGGAGTACGCATGCCGTTTATAAACAATATACTTGTCCACATCCAGAATAAGTTTAGTTATTCTGTATGTTGCTATCGTGCAGAAGAATATGCTGATCACACTAAAACTCAGTTTAGCAAAACATCAACAAAATAGCATCCAACACGAAGTTAGAAAGATAACGATAAGTGATATTATTTTAAAATTCGTAGGATACATGTCAAAATGTGAACCCCAATCGATTATTCCAAATAAACTACCGGGCACCTAAACATTAATTGAAATGATTACAACCCTATTCTCTTGCCTCCAACGTACGCTGAAAGTCCGTTTAAACTCCATACTGGGGACTAAGCACAAACCAGATGCTTTAGCACTGACTGATTCAAGTATAATTACTAAATATTTTCTAACCCGCAAAAATGTACAGACAGAAATACTTTAGAAAGAAACAGTGTCAGTTAACCGTATGGAATGAATGGAGAGTTAAACGTAAACGTTGTAGAGGATAATTAAGAATGTTCAAAGTCTCGTCTCGTTTGTAGTAGTAAGTAAAAAACAATATACAAAAATTACGCGCTATTCATAAGTGTTCAACGCCCGCTGAGTTGATAAACAACGAATTCCCCACTCACTTTCAACAGGCTTGGTATTGACTAGGAAATGCGCATACATGGAAATTGAGACAGTTATGCAAAGAAACAACTAGACCAAAATTATATTACGAAATAACTCGAAACTGGCTTGTTCCAAATAGGTTGATAGAACAGCTCGATTAGGACCTCCAAGTACGCACAGACATTAGCCTTAGCAATTCTGTTACAATTGATCGTTTTTTTTCTACAGAATTTCAGCCGATTTGAGTTATCAGGATGATGCGTGTAGGGACGTAACTCACAAACATCATGAAAAAGAAAATGAATGTCTTAATCGATAAGTAAAACGTTGTTCAGCGACCCACAGCGAAGGTAGGAACAGCCAGAATAACAAATTTGTCTGATAAGAAGTTCGAATCAAGTTAATACACACTCAACTGAGGTTTATTAATAGTCTGATGAAACCCACTGTAAACAACTTAAGCAATGACCATCGAAGTTGTCAACCTCTACGTATGAACGACGGAAAACCAAACGAACTCTAAAATCGAACTTATTAACACAACAACTGCAACCTGCACCCCCTATTCAGCCTTTACAGCATAGGTCAATCAAACGCCATAACAGACGGAAAACAACAGGAAAAAAAATCGAAACGGTCGAAATAAACATAATCCAGTAACAAGTGCGCCATAAACTCCCGTTCGATACATGTGGGGAATTGATACAATGCACCAACACAACGATAAACACAAATGTTTCAGATAACCGATGTTCGGTATTACGAGAGGGTTAGGGTGCAAAGTGAACAAAGTTAAATCTACCTAACAGCAGTCCATTCCATTACGTGGTATTTTCAGACACACTTTTTAAACATTCCAATTACTTAAACATTGACAGTCTAATAAGCAACTACCAGCAGTACGCCGGCTGTTCTGTTATTTAGGCATGAACTATGTAACACATGATATAGTTTTGGAACATAATAATCGGTGTTAACTCTGATAGACAATACCGGCATTTCATTATTTCCATGTCACTAGAATACTGCAAACGTCATCCAGTATAAACACCAGCCTCATAATAGGACAACTTCTTAAGTGCAGACAGAATAAATATTGGGAGAGCAGACAAAGTTTCTACGTGATACTTGGAGTAATAATCGTAGCTTCCGTATGGGAAAACCATTGAGACGCCAGCACTCTTTTCATCAATTATTGGTAGTAGTATTTTTGGACCTACGGACTACTTTTCACTAGGATGTCCGTCATGGTATATCGGACTGCCTCTTCCGTAGAGCACTTTCAATGAGATCACCGCATGCTCACTCCTACTACAGAATACGTAATTACGGGGGGCTAACTCAAGCGTTTTCTGTTTCAAATATCTTGAAAATATCTGGCTTCATATCCGACATTTGGGATAATAAAAAGGTTAATTAGACTAGTTAAGCAACATACTCAGAATGTACATGGAAAACCTGTCAGACAACGTGTTGTCCAGTGCCGCCGCTGACGGTTAGAAATAAGCCTTAAATGGCTGGAAGATAACCTGATAGCGCACAGTGAAAGACCTCATCGCCCTACTGGACAAGATTAGAATATGCAATCTACTAGGTAAGGACTGTGCTATTATCCGAGCCGCTACGTGGAAACGTTCACCCACACGGTAGCGTCACAAGCACGGTCGAACATATATCTGTAAGAATACTGATCTCCCTTTATACATTTCGACCGTGTCGTTTCCATCAATGTTTCAATGGAACGCATCTGCTAACACCGTCACTCTTTTCCAATAGACTAGAATACCACATTGCTTATGATGCTTATAGACCAGTGTGATTGGTTCCTATGTCCAAAAAGTAATGCGAATCATACGGAACTGTAAACGCCCAATGTGAAAGTTCGCAAGCAGCAGATCTGGTATCAGATATACCACACAGCTACCAGTTATAGGTGATGTGGCTTCATTAAGGACAGTCATTCTTTTTGGGGCACACGTAGATTCAGTTGATATATTACTTTGTTTTGTTCTTTATTTCCCGAGGCAACAACCTCGTGAGCCGTTTGTGGAGAGACTGCTTGGGCCACTGGTAAATCACAACCGCAAATTAACCGAGAACGCAAGCTTAGCAATTTTAACGAAAAGAATTACAACAGCCGTTGGACAGAACTCGCAGGCCATTCACGAAGCAATGCTATAGCATGCGGTATGACCGTCTGTGGGTTCAACATACGTTGCGTATCAGAAAGACCTCTGGAGTTATTGAATGTCGTAAGAAACATTCCTCGTGGTAGTCCGAATAATAAGCTTAAAAGAGATATCGGTAGTTGGCTGAAGCTTAACCTGATCGTCGATCACAGGGATTGGCCGACTGAGAAAGGTAATGAAGCAGAAGCCGCCTGTATTTTAGGGAACATTGACAGACCCCAAGCTTATCCGCACTAGTGGCCCAAGTTTATCCTATGTCAGGGAAGCTATCAACGAAGCAGTCGGTATATTCATCTGTAATAAGTCCCTCAGTTTAGATAATTGGAAAGAAGGCTTTGATTACCAACCGAACCGTTTTCTTATGTTACCGCCTCGCATTTGCAATGTAATGTTGGTAAATTTTGAATCACCTACTAAAGCGCAGGTCCGATTATTATGTTTGGAGTGCCGATCCGTAAACGTCGTGATGTCAGTTTTAGAAGATGTGGAGGCATTAGTATAAGTCTTCACTCAATTGGTTCCACTAGTGTGGACGACGAAAAACAGCCCTCCTTGCTGGGGTCAATTGCGAAAATTTCAGGGTGTTCAGCTTAACGTCAGTCATCTCTTGGGTCTTCACAATTACTATACTTCGTCGAACCGTTGCACTGACTTTGGTGGTTGAGCTGTGCGTTAAGGACGCCAGACAGCTGTTTAGTTTAGAAATGGTTGTTTTTAATTATAAAGTCTTTTCCTTTCCCATTTTTGTTTCACCTAATTACGACTTGCTCTTTTCTCCATGGTTGTGTGTAAGTTAAACATCATTTGTTTCATGTTAAGGACGATGATGGTGCAATTTCGTCGGTTGTACTAAAATACGCTACTGCATGCACAGGATGCGTGAGATGCGCACAACTGTAACGGCCGATCGCAATTGTCGGTGCACCGCTGCCGGATACAACATACTACCCAGCCTTTTCTCTCCTGAAATTAGAAAATCAGATTGTGCATTCATATCGTTAGTAGAGGGTATCTCAGAAGTTGCACTTGACATCATCAAGACTTTCACATGTTGCGGCGAACAAACAACGTCCTTTTGGTCCGTTTCAGTCGACGTTAGCCATAATGCTGATTGACAGCACATGAGTGGCTATTCACTGAGATTCAGTCAGTCAAAGTCTAGCCAACCTCAGAGCTCAGTGCAGTCCTCATTCCAGCTTGATCGCGAGATTCCGCCCCATTAATGGGCAACACGGTAGTTGATTAATGGACAGTGAGGTTGGAAAACTCATAAAATGGTTGTGAAACAATCAATCTATTCCCCATCCCTAAACTTCATTTCTTTATGAGTTTTCCAACCTCACCGTCTATTAGTCAACTACTAAACGGTGAGGTTGGGAAACTCATAAAATGGTTGTGAAACAAGCTAGGTGGATATAAAGAAACGAAATTTAGGGATTGTGAATAGACTGCTAAGGATGAAAAAAGTGAGGGATGCTCTGGGAGGCCCATCAAATTAGGAAATGTTTCTAGCTATACAGCAACTAGCTTTATTTCGATGATGTTTTAATATCGACCGCTTTGGAAAGAAGTGCATTCTACGTATTTAGTATTCAGCAAGAATTGGTTATGTTGGGAAGAAACACTGACTCAGTTATTTAGTATGGGTGTATTCAGCCTATCTTCTTCCCTGGAGTGGGATTTGGTCTCCGGCGGAACATCAGTTAATACGTGATTGAACTTAAATGCTTTACCGTGGCACGTTTGCCACCCTCGAAACATACAGACTCATTAATTCCTATGGCCGTGAGCGTGACCGCAAGGTATTGTTGCTCGATTTACCGTTCACTGCAAAGCCGACATAGAATATTCCGGTAGAAACGTAATCATGCAATTAACTTAGTGTGATGAAACGTAACCAGGTTGAAAAACCAAGTGTAATGGATAGAGGCGTGCCATTAACTGCGGCACGTCACGATCTCGGATAATGTTTCCAACCGGTGATTTAAGTGATCACGAGAACCCAAAACGAGCAGACAGCATCTAACTACATTCTCCAACTGAACGGTCAGGGTCTCTGTATTTCGCGACCAAGTCGCTGCTTAACCACCACGCAGTCCTACCGAGCTATTGGGCCTATCAGTACATAATAACTTGAGTGGAAAACAGTTAGTCGACATACGAAGTGAGTCAATCAACCGTCACAGACTGTGCAGCCTTATTAGTTGACCGACTGATGGCGTATCTCGAGCGTTTCAAAATACGTGATGGGGAACGGCCACTTTGTTCGCGCTACCGGTCTACTTGATTTGGGCTAATTGGCGGAGACGACCATAGTCAACCACAACAGTTCCGATGGTAGTTTATCACGAACAGACAATGTTTTCAAACCATGGAGCAAAGCAAAACGCACATATGAATTATATACCACTCCTGGAGATGACGATGGGACGCTTTTTCAGCGATACGGATGGTAAAAGCGCCACGTGTTTCTCCTATACTGGAGGATATCTCATCAGCATTATTACAAGCTGACGTGGTAGTGCTGCACAGTTATATGATACTTTTCGCAATTTCAAGCGTGGGAATTGAGATGTTGCGTTCCTGAAGCAGCACTTTGCACTGCCTGTAAGGATTTCCCAATGGAGAGGGTAAAAATGTAGGCAACACAACTTTGACCAGCCCGGAACCCTACCTGTTTTCCACGTGTCTGACATTTTCTGGGTATAGTGAGTAGAAGTAAAATGAGTCACATGAACAACTTGGACGTATTGTATACTAGACCGATAGGTCTCTAGTTGGTTATCGATAGTAGTTAACCACGAGGTACCTCTTTCGTTTTCTATGCCACCCGTCAGTTGTGATGTTACCCTTTTTCCATCGCCCTTGGCAGAAGAAGGGAAATGGTACCTGATTCGAAAACTTTGCTTCGTTTCAACAGCTTAAGCTACAAGATCACTTATGTTTCCGACGAAGGTCCGTGTGGTGCGCTATAACTGACTAGTCGGGTCCAATCCTCCTCGGTCGAGGCTATCTAAACTTGTTCATCGAACTGTTTAGTCTATCATTCAAGTCGGCGCGATCGGCTGGTGATAATAATCGTCGTTTTTACATATGGTCTCACTTACGCTGACTCGACGGCCAATATAAACATGAACAAGAGAACATGCCACTTTGCTGTTTCAAGATGAAAATACCTGTTCCATCTTTTTCGACTAATCCACTGAGCGATGTTTACGTTCTTCGTTCGAGCTTTTAGTCAACTTAACGGTCGCTGTCCTGATCGGTGCTCGGTAGATTCGTGTTTATAGACTTCATTGACGTTACAGAAACTCGGTTTTGTCTCAGCTGCACAGCTTCTGCGGGACGTAACCCATTACAACAAGCTTTAATAGCTGGCGCTATTTATTCCCAGTTAGTGAGTCTTTCTAACCTGAGTGTTATTGGGAATCCTGTTTACCAGCACCTCTCGATGAGCGTTCTTACTATCTTCATAGGAACGCGGGCTTACATTCATTAGTGTATGAGTTGTCGTCAAATGACAACAAAACGAGCACTCACATTATAATGATCCGACAGACTTTAACAGTTTTTTTCACTTGTAACTGACTGCTATACAACTGTTTTCTGTTTATGGTTGTCCTCATGAGACATAGTGCTTTGTTCTATGTCGAAATGCGGTACTCTAAATATTGAGGTGCGCACAGTTGTAGTGGTTTTTCACCATTGCCAATGCGTTGTGCCTGAACAATTAGCATACTACTTGGCCGCTTCTATGAAACACTGCAACCAAGTTGGTCACTGAAATCGCCGGCTGATATGGCGATTTCTGAATCGAAAGGTCATAGGGGGGGCGTGCAGAACACGTTCTCAGTGGTTTCTAAACTGTTATCCATTGAAGCGTACGCCGGTGTACCGAGTACACATCACTTTTATGAGTCACGTTTACACATTTTAATAGATGCGTTGTCTGACGGCACACAAACGATTGTCCAATGAGATTCATTCCAAAAACGTAGTTCTCTGTCGGAACTAAGTACGACACCCACTCCGGTTTGACCAGGAGATTTAGCTTCACATCACCAGAGTCCTTGAGGGAGAACTGTCTGGATCGATATTTATCTAGAGGTGAGTCCAGGTGAATACTGGTTCTAGAATTGCAGATTTGCTACTCCACGACGGCATACACTAAGCTCCAGGCTTGAAAAGCTAGTAGTCAAAGTAGCCCGCTGACCGACTTCCTGGTAAGTGCGGGTATTGACAAGGCCACTGTTCACCAGTTGTGTTTTCTTTACTAAACAAAGTAACAGAGGTAACACGTTTGGTATTTAAAAACTACTGGAGTGGCAAAAGTGCCACAATATTAAAAAAGTGGTGGAGAGTGAAAAAGAAAGAAGTACAGGGATGAAACAGTTATAAAGACGAACACAGAGTCGCGACACGAGCGCCGCTGTCTCCTAGTCTTTGCCAAATCAGACGGCGTCCTCAACTAAAGGTGTTCAGTGTCTTCCAGACCCCAAGCGGGAAGCCGGGAACGCCCCGCTGAAGCAAACTTCACGATGAGTGTCTTCACATCTTGAACCCAACTCATGCGCCGACCACCTGATTACCCTTTCCAACTCAACCCACCACTCGTAAACAAGGCACGATATAGCAGGCGGTGAGTTGGCATTCGTAAGATGTGGACAAGCCAACGGAACCTGTGAGACGAGACCAAAATGCCCAAGGGTAGGCAGAGCTTATCCGTTCGGAAGACACATCGGCGAACTTTGTCATTGCTAACACCGTGCTTTCACCACACGCTGTTACTGTTTCGGAGACACCGATGGTTCAAGACGGATACTCTGTGAACGTCCTCCGTACGAATGGACCACGTTCCGGAGCCGCACAACAGGACGCCCTTATAGTTGCATTGTATCTCGGCCTTTCACAGAAAAACTAAGATCATGTCGACGCCACAGATGGCGTAATTCGGCAAACGTCCTTAGAGCCTTTGCTATGCAATTTGGGATCACATCAGACATTCCACCGGCGCTGATATACCTCCCAAGATACATAAACTTCTCAACTTCTAACGGTTCACCACCAAAGGTGAGAGCAAGCGGCAATCTTGCAGTAGTATCTTGCACTTGGTAAGTGCAAAGGCTATACTAGACCGACGACCTGAAGCATCTAATCTAAGATGTTCTGGGCTCCCTACCAGCCTTTGCAGATTAGGGCGATGTCGTCCGCGTACTCTATGTTTCTAAGTCGAGTGCGTGAGGGCAATCCCATACCATCACATTTGCAGTTCGTCAGGATACACTCTGCGCACTCGTCTAGTGCAAAGTTGAATAGGAAGGGGGGCTGGAAAACCATGTCATGCCCCACTTGAGATATTGAAGGTCGGCAATGAGTTGCCATAAGCCCTAAGCATGCCTGAAGTGTCAACAGCGGAGAAGTCAGCAGCAACACGTTTTAGGCCAACTACCCCACTCTGTACAGAAGACAGGGCAACCGAGTATATACTGCTGGATGACCAATGCGGAAATAGCAGTTTTGCACCTTATCCCAATTGTACTTGGCTGAGATACTGTCATGACGACTACGCCTAAAAGAAAACGGACTGAATTTTACAATCAAAGCCTTTAGCTCAAAGGTTTGTACCGTAAGCAAGTGGATGAACGGCATTGTACCAGAAATAATATTACTTCATTCCGGAGAAGATTAACAGCTTAGGTGCCTACGTCTCCAGCCCAAATGACTACGTCGGAATTACGTGTCGACCTACGAAGAATAACTGGATCAGATAATGTGTTACGTACGGATCATTTTGCGTAACCCAATCATGCACGGATTGTGTCGTCGTCAGCTACCGGTGAGGCCTCTTCATTTTGGACCTGTATCATGCCGCTGTTCATGTCCGTTTTATATTACCTGCTCGCAGACATAAGGCATTCCGACGGGTATTGACAGAAGAAGGTATAAGAAACGCTCATCAAACAGGGCTGACAGTGAAACTGTTCAGATCGAATAAGCGATGTGATTCATGCGAGCGTTGGTAAATCTCAGCAGCAACGCGAACCCCTTGCAAACATGTTTGTTCTAGAACAGCACCACATATACAGTGAAAACCAGCCTCTGTCGATCCAACAGAGCTTATAAATAAACGCTGACCGGTTTCTCCTGACTTCACATATGACCAGGGTCGTCGGAAACTGAAACACAAACCTGCGAAGAATCTGCGTAGACACTGTAGGGCTTGCTTGGTAGAGCGAGCCAAGGGGATGGAGAAGCATTCTTATCAGAGAACAGCTGAATGTGGCTTATCTTGATTTGTGCTAACGTTGGCCGCCAACAAGGTGTCTGCAAAACTGTACGTGAAAAATTTACAAATTACAAGACTGTACGTGAAAAACTTACAAACTTTAACCTTACCGTAGCGACTTGACAACTGGACAGAACAAATCGAAAAACAGTTCGAATGGTCTGATCCAGTTCATTCGGCTCTATGTAACGGATATCAGGTGGTGAGTCATGACGTTCCGACGGTCCTCCATCGGTGGCCATGAAGCCTAAGTCAGTGAGTCGTGAAAATATAGCAAGTACAGACCTCTATCCTCTCACTCCTTTCAAAGATGGTGGGAGATTGCCATCTAAACTGGTTACAAATCCCTGTTCCGTAGGGTAGACTGTGGAGGTAACCGTGATTGAGACTGTTATAAATGAATCCCATTGAACATGAACGCGAACAACTGATACGAACAACGGTGAGTGAATAACGCGAATAGAAACCCCTCTCGATTAGATCCCAAAATCGCGAACGACAAGAACCAAGAACAAAACAAACGGTCATTCATATTTTCAGAAGAGGCGCTCCAATAGCAGGCATCAACCAGAGAAATGTCGGTCTGGTCTCTGTCTCATGCAGGATACTCATAGGTCTTACGAAGAAAATCAGGTGAGAACACGCACGTGCCCGGCATGGCCGGGGGTGTACAGATCTTCTAATTTTACGACAGACATTGGACAACCAGAATCCCTTTTTCAGCCAGCGGCTGTGACAGTTTTAGGCCTGAAGGCTGATTTCAATTCGGCTATCCGATATGCTCTCCAAAGCTGTCTGAGGAGCCATAATGAAGTATACCAAT
>LUCH01002778.1:17912-34857 GCA_013368495.1 Paragonimus heterotremus | reverse complement strand
ATCGAGCGTGTTCAGCAAATAACCACCAAAATGGTCACTTGCCTGCGGCATTTCTCTTACGAGTCTCGTTGTGAAATTCTTGAGCTTTATCCACTTGAATTTAGAAGACTCCGCGGTGACTTAATTCTTACGTACTCTTTCTTTAAAACAAGGACTAGTACGCCAGTTCTTTACCCCAGTAGTTGATAACAATCGAAGGGGTCACGACAAGAGGCTCTATAAGCTTCGACCCCGGATCTTACTTAGGCAACAGTTCTTCTGTTACAGAATTATCAACAACTGAGACGACCTTCTGGGGACCGCTTCAAAGTGTTATTAGATTCTCACTTAAGAAGTTAGATTAGTATTTTACTCTGTTTTGCTAAACTAGTGTTTTACTCCGTTCTCGGTATTCTCTGTAACCCCCAAGAGCGATGCTACACCCTGTTTTCAATGACTGTCTTTTAGGTCAACAGAAAACTGCTGAAATCGAAACGGACAAATTGACTGAATCCGGATGACTTAGGCCCCCAATCTCAAACCCGTGAACAAATCGCTGGAATCGTATAGTATCGACGTATTTCATATTTCGTATAGACGTCTTATTGGGAAACCATTAGATAGGTTCAGTTTTATAACAACTAAGAATGCTAATTGGTTTATGTATGATTTTTTTTTCTAGATTTGGACATTTCCTTATAGACACTTCCAAACGTGTATATTCCGTCATCGTGACCAAAGCTCACCAGAATTATTACGTCTGCGAATTTGAACGACCACAAAAAGACAAGACGATTTAAATCAAGTTTCCAACGTTTCTCAGTTCCCACCCCCCGAGCTAGACATGTCTAGCAAGAGTGCTATGAATGCAAACAGCGCTGTATGCTCTCTTTGGGGAGTTCACCAAGTTGTTTGCATCCATCAGTCGTAAGACATTGTAGACGATACTTGTAGTTTGGATGTGCTGGTAAGTTCGTCAATCTAATTCATGTGTTGTATGTGGGTATGAAGACGAAGGTGCTATCTTGTGGCACTGACTTGTTAGCGCCAGCTCGTAGCATATGAACACTAAAATCATAGTTAATAACTATATACATTGTTTGTAATGGTACAATATGAGCTGTGCAAAAATTCATAGATCAGTACGACGGATGAACTTGGTGTAGGCTGTGAATTATTTATAGGATGTCTCTGGTTTCCACGTTCTAAAGTTGTAAGTTTGTTTCATTATTTGGATAAAATTAGAGTTACTGAGCTGAGCCTTTCCTTGTATCTAGCATCACTGTAGCATCTAGCCCACATTTCTAATTAGTACTCACAAACTTTTATCTGTAACCAAGAGTCATGGAATGATGTCTTTCAAGTTAGGCATTTTCGAGTCGACTTACAATGTCCCCCAATAAATGGTGAATGTCCTCCTGTCTGGTTAGTCTACGACTATTATCTTTTTGTTTGACGAACAAGTTACATTTCTCAAAGAAGGAACAATGGGCGAAAACAAAAACAAGCTAAGAAAGAGCGAGCAAATGGAGGTCATCGAACACATTGCCTGCTAAATGCAGAATGTCCACGGCTCAAAAGATGACGCGTCCTTCCAAGCATTGACAAACACGAACTGTATTAGAATCGTCAAGGAGAAGTGTTCCGTTGGGAAAGTTAAAAAGCATTATCGCAAAACCATTAGCTCTCCAGGAAACCGGTCGACGTTCACTTGTGTGGATGTCGTTTCGTGATAGGACGTCTGTCAGCAGAAAAGGGGCAGTAGCCAGCGCCAAATTCTCTGCATAAAGACATCACAGATTATTAATTGACGTAGATTGATTGACAGGTAGAAATCAGTGATTAGTCACACTTGAAGAATAGCACTACATAAAAATGGCAAATGATTGCACGGTAATTAATGATTACAGGAGTGTGAGACAGTTCGCTTGACTTTCCGTGGGATGGGGACCGACTTAACGATGGCATTAAGAGAACAGGTTCCGTACTTACTGTACTTCATTCAGCTTAGAGGTAGACATGTTCCTAGAAAGTGATCTGACAAACTACGAGTATGATAGTGCAGAATTGCTCCCACGCATTTGACTTCGAGATAGTGATTGTGCAGACGACATCGCCCTAATCTGTAAGGACTCACAGGGCACCCATAGCATATTACAAACAAGAGGCTTGATTTCCTAAGACTGGTATGGCCTCTGCACTTAGTAAATGCAAGGTGTTGTTACAAGATTGGCAGGACTCAGTGCCGTCTCTCACCGTTGGTGGTGAGCAGTTGGAAGCAGTCGAAAAGTGTACGTGCCTTGGGGGTTGTATCAGCGCTGGTTAGATATATGATGAGATCACGAATCGCACAGCGGAGTGTTGGATGGCACTTGCCAACTTCCGCCATCTGTGGCGTCGGCATGATCTAAGTCCTTTTGTGAAAGGCCTAATGTGCAATGTTACTGTGAGGATAGTCCTATTGTACGGATCCGAAACCTGATCAATCCAGGTGGAGGATGTACACAGTATCTGTTTTCGACCACTGGTGTCTTCGAAGCATTAGCGGTGTATGGTGGGAACACTATGTGAGCAATGACGAGGTTTGCTGACGTGTGTCTGAACGGAGAAACTCTGTCGACTGTTAAACATATCAGTCTCGTCTCACAGGCTTCGTTGGTTTAGTAACATATTACGAATGCGAACTTACTGGCTACCACATCGTGCCTTATTTGCGGGTGGTGGATTAGGTTAGAAGCGGCAGCCCGGTGGTCAGCGCACGACTTGGTTTCGGGATATGAAGCTTGATTCAGTAAGGCGTTCCCTGTTTTCTGACTGGGGTCCGAAAGACAGTGAACACTTTTGGTTGAGGGCGCTTTCTGATATAGTGAAGAGCAGAAGACAATGGTACTCGTGTTGCGAAAGTCTATGTGTATCGTTTGTGTGCTTTCCCTCCCCCACACTTATTTTGTCCTCCGGCTTACAGTTATATTGTGGCATGTTTCCCACTCCTCATGGTTTCTACATGATATATATATATATATATATATATATATATATATATATATATAAACAGGTAAACTGTAGTGAGGTGATGTTGAGACGGATGACAAATACTGGGTTCCAAAAAAATTGAGATATATTTAACCATGGTTATGTGCAAACGCTTTCAGATGTTTAGTTTGGATTATTCACTTTAACAAAACCACGAATATGTAGAGAAAAGCGAGGTGTTCATTTTACCAACGAATTCCTAACTCTCCATCAGATCGTCAGCACACTGGACATAATATTCAAATTAGTAGACAATTCACTTATTTCGCCGTTATCTATTCGGTTTGTTCTGCTTTTTCTTACTTCATTTTTGACAGAAGAGCGCAAGTTTGATGTCACTTTGATGCATACAAACGTCTTCGGGAAATAAAATTAAGACCGCTGCTGGATTTCAAACTGTTGTGAAATATAACGGCGTCAGTTCGTCTACAATTTTTGGAAGAGAAACTAGCTTCTAGTCGACCAGCTGTATGTATGGGTTTCAGTTTGTTGCAGCTACGTTTGACGAGAATACATATGTTTTCCGCTTTGTCTTAGACCAACCCTCACATAGGAAATTCGCAGTCGGCGCAGTCAAAGATTGTGTGAAGTTGAACACTTACTTCCAGTTTAACTTCTTTCATGAGTTTATGAAGGCAAATACTAACCGACAGATCAGCATTGGTTCCGTATACCTGGTCTACAGAAATACTCCGCTCGTCTTTACTTTGTAGTGGTAGAATGCTAGTGTGGAGGTACTAGCGGTATTTATATTTACAAAATGGATCATACCCAGTACTATGCAATACGGTCGGGTGATTGACTCTGTCTTGATTTACAATAATGTTAGCTAATGGGATTTTATACCAAGATTGCCTAGGCCCTCTGTCGGGAGATTGCTCAAGGCGCTGCTCGTTTAACACATCCTACTTATGCTACCACAATTACTGAATCACCTGGGATCCTCTGGCTGACTGAAATTTTGCACATTTTCCTTGAGTCCTCATGATAACTATAGTGTTTTAAGGACGTCGATTGATTTCAGCAAGCGCAAAAATAACTCACATGGAAGTTTCCACTTTCCACCTACGTTTTTTAACCAGTAAGACGTAGGATCTAGGTTCACCATGTACGTATCACGCAGTAGTAATGATAGCCACTAGATCGATCATGTACTTCCTGTAAACTTTAACTGATAAGCATGCATGTAAACAGACGTAATGTTAGCAATCAATATTAGAATAAACGACCTAGAATGATCGGCTCATGGATTATTCAGAACGATTGTATAATTGTTTGTAGTTGAACAAAATCACTGCTTTTAAGATTTCAGTGCTTGTCTTTTATGGGGTAGATTGGGTTCATCGTGTTGTTAAAACGTTTTACCGAAGCATTCACCTGACTTGTGAAATCGCTACCTAGCGCACAACCACAAAGTGTTTCTTGTTAATTGACACCGTGATTAGGATTAGCCAGTTTAAACTTGCATTTTTTTGGCTGGTAACTCATACTGCCTAAATGTTAGAGTTGGGTGACAACCACCCACACGGAAAACATTTGTAGGGCCAATTTACAAAACTAGTAAAAAGCTTATGCTTTGTACGACTATGACTAAGATGAAAAAACAGTCAGAAGAAAGTTGACTGAGAAGGATACTGTAATTGGTGGACGTTCATAGTGAACTTAAAAGCTACACATTCCTACCAAGTTGGCTTTTGGTGGGTTTGCTTAGAAAGCTGAGTTCGATGGAACTTGGTACCTAAAGTGCTCCTCAGTTTGTCCGGAAGTTTAACCTCCAACTGTCGTTGAACTGCGTTTTAAACTTATTGGTAAAATCAACTATCAGAGGAGTGGTTTTGAGGCGTAAGACCGAGATTCCAAATGTTCCTCTTATTTATCATAAAGGCTTAGACTAAATAACTTCTGACGAAAATGACGGATGTTGTCTTGAACTTGTTCGCTCCTAGTATCATATGTCTTCTATAGCGATAAACATAAGGTCTTCTTGAGCTATCTGAGCTTGTGTTGCAAGATACGTAAGTTTATCGATATATCAGACCTGCTTATCGCGAAAACGTACTAGATGATTCACCTGGTGTTTTCACCAGACTTCCACCACACCCATACACAACCCTAAGACGTGGGTGATAATATGTGCAAAAAAGCAGGCACGCATTGTATAAGACTTAGTGCATTACAACGTTCCACTTTTTGTTTATCAGGGAAACATTACTGATAATAGTGTCACGGGTTAGGAAGGTTGACGAACATTTCGCGGTTTTCAGCTGACAGAATTGGTAGATCACTAGGCGAGAGCTTGACAATCGCTTTTAATGAGCATGAGTGCATGTTGCAAATATTGTGAGCATTTTGCACATAACTATAACAATGTGTTTGCCGAACTAAACAGATTACAATATTTATTTTGCCAAAAATGTTTTGAAGCATGTTTTACACAGTCCCTTCTACGAGAAAATAAGTAGCCGTGTGCATGAGTGAGTTTTCATGTTTGAGTGAAAAGTGAGAACTCGTTTCTTTGTAATGAACTGGAACATGACAGACAGTGTTGATGAAGCAATATTTATGGTGATCACAGATTTTTTATCATCTCATTCGACTTTTATGCCTTCAAAATCATGAAATACAAAAATAACTTAGATTAGTTCCGTAAGTATGAGATCAAGTACTGAAAACCAAGACAAACCTAAGTCTGTCAAGAACTCCTTCTTAACGCACAATGTGAGCCTGTATTTCCAGATCAAGGCAAATTTGGCCAAACAGAATATGGGCTAGCGTGCTTACTGACTGAGTACGCAAAAGAAACCCTACTCAGTCGTATGTGTGGTACTTTACACGTACTTCATGATCAAGCTGTCCAGGTACATTCATGGTTGTACACCAGCCATATCAGCAGATGTCGGTTCACCCCAAATGAGTAATCGTTCTTTACCGAATGAGTGAGTTTGTACAAATACAGCATTACATGTAATGTGACTACAATATTCGGCTTCACGGTAGCAACATTGTTCCGAAAAGGAATTCACATCAAAAACATACCCTAGATATAACGATGAGGTAAAGTTATGTCTGGTGAAAACAACACCCATGTTAGATTGCGTGCTTTGTGTGCGTGTATTTTGTGTTTTGAGTTCAGTTATTCGATGTGCGTCCAGATGTGTTGTTATCACAGCTGAGATATTTGACACAATGAAATTTTTGTACTACAGAATGATAGTAATCATTGGTCCAACAGCGCAGTTTAGAACACCTCCGATTCTCGTTTGTTTTTCCACATATGCGGCTTGTCATGTTTTTCTCCATTACGTTTCTTTCTAAATTTGTGGACTGTATTGCAGTTTAAGGTTTTTGTCCCAGTAACAAGCTGTATTCATCGTTTCTGGATGATCTTATATCATTGGCCGACTGGTCTATGCTTCCTATTCACACCCTTAGTATTTCCGTGTCACGTTAGCTTACTTCTTCCACCTAACAGTCAAGGTTATCGTACTTTTCATGTTAACTACGTCTTTTTTCCAATTAACCATGAAAGTGCTCTGATGTATTATTCTGTGAAACATCCGTATTTCACTTGATTTCAGAATCTTAAATAATTAATTCTTGTGGCTTTGGGTCTCGCAGATTTATCTCAACACTATCCTTTTGTTTACTCTTTATTTATCAGAGGCACTCTCTGAAACTTGTTTTTCTGTTAGCCTATAAATCTTCTTCTTGATAAACATATTACAACTTTTTTGAGGTCATTTCAACTTACTTTAAACGATAGCGGTGGTTCCAGTTCAATCCTTGCTAACACTGTTAGTTCCAAACTGTTTATTTCTTGCGACAAATTTGCTAGGAGGATGCCTCCTGCTCTATCTAGTGCCCTTTCATCTTGAGTTCTGTTTATCAATTCCGGAGACAAGCGACAATGTAAAACAATCCAATGATCCACTATCTTTCACGTTCATCAATTTGTCCTGATGCACTTTTCAATCGGATTGTTGTACAGTTTTCCTGTAAATTAATATACCATATATATCTAAAATCCCCTACTATTCATCTAATATGCAATGATCAACCTCCACTGGTCCAAATCTTTATTCAAATTGATTCAACCTGAGAAAAGCCTACCAGATTCACACGACCTGAACACCTACAACGAATAGTAACAGTGGGTAGAATTCGTAGTGGCTAAACTTGAATTTGATTTTCACGCTTTTTGGTTATCCTGCATTCTAATTTAATCAACTGACTTTGGGGTTATACAATCCAACTCGATTTTTCAACGCCAAAGGCACGAACTGCGAGTATACACGTGCTATCTGATTAGTCGTAATGGAGCTTAAATTGGATTAGCTAAGTAAAAGTGATCCATTCAGACCGACCAGCAGTTATGCTTGCTTGCCACATGAGCTCACTGACTCAAAAACTGAAATCGATCGATCAGTTTCAGATGGTGTGACGTTCTACAATCATCTTTGTAAAACACACAAGAAAGAAAGAAGGAAAGTTCTATGAATACATTTGCCACTAGACATCAAAAATCATGATAAATGAGTATACTGATCGTAAAAAGTCTCGAATACAAGACAGTGATGAATGCAGATAAAATGGACTTTATTTTGGCTGTGTGAAGTAGACAGTAGAAAAACAGTGTCAAAAGCGGTTTAGTTTACCGCTGTACCACTGTAGTAAAAGAAAGAGATGCTCGTTCGTGGTAAGTGACATTTCATTTGCAGATGATAGTCAATACACTCGTCAGGTCAACTTCAAAACTTTTCACCTGCACATACCATTGGAAAGCTTTTTATAGCTTGTTCTACAACCGAATGGGCATCCAAAGACATATTTGTTAAGCACATTTCTAGCAGAGCGCATCATAAGAACCAGAATTTTTTTTGTGTTTACTCATCATGCTAATTTATGTGAAATAAATATAGAAACAGTAATCGAAATGGATAGAAAAATGGGCCAATATAGATTTCGGACTCTGTTTTGCTAATACTTATGCGGACGGCAAGCCTTTTGTAACTCGAACTCGGCCAGACTCAATTGGATAAGGCAGACTGCATATTTTGAAGACGTTACTTAAGACAGCAACGCGACTGGGAGCATTTTTTATAGTTCTAATGTGTCTATTATCCTGACTGAGTAAAAAAGGTAACGAGCAAACTGTATTGACCACACAGAAGGTGACAGTTTCAAATCAGAAGATGTTAATTGCAGTAATCACGTGGTAATGTGCGTCCGTCTGAAATTCGTAGATGGACCGTGGCAAGCACGTCTCATTATTGTGCAAAATATGTCAACAATCTTCATTTTATCCCTAATTAGTAAATATTTCTGTCTAACTACATGTAGATGACTGCTGGTTGTGTATTACTGTGGTCTTCTTATATATCTACAGACTAAGGTTTTTGTGCCGAAACTCAACATAATTCGCTTTACCTTAGTCAATTTGATGAACTATGTCCGAGACCCGATATGTCTTTCATACATATTCTCGCGGGGCTGATGGTTTAGTGCTAGTTAGGCATGGCGTCCTTCAGCACATGGTTGGTACATATCTCGACTTAATTCATATGAACTGTAGATTGGTTACTTACTAACTGGTACACCAGAGTAGAAGCGGCACGGAAAGTCTGCACCTCACTAATGTACACGGTAGACGCAACTAGCAACGCAGCAAATCAGTGTGCTACCTGACATTCTTAAGTTGTCACTGCTTATTCTTTATAGTTAAAGAATACCATAGTTAAGGTTACTTTGTTTCACCTACTGAATCTTAATAATGTTTAGGCCTTCTTTGAGAAACGATCGCTTTCCTTTAGGAAATTCCACAGGATTCGTTGCGATCTACGAATGTTCAACGAACCACTTTACGTTTTATTGATGGGATGTTAAGTTACTAATGAGTAGCGCAATTAAAGAGACAAAATTATCTGCATGTCCTTAAACGCAGTTTATTCTTCGTTGGACAGTCTGCTAGCTATAATTTAGGAAAAGTGGTGTAAATCGAATAACTGGAGAAGTAAAATCCACTTAAAATGTATAATTGACCAATTGGTTAAAAACTGGACGCCAGTCACGCCCAACCTCTTTTTTCGTCTAGAGATGAGTTTTCCTCCCTGACGCCTTTAAATGGCAACAGTTTTGTTTAAAAAATTAAGATGCTTCGCTGTCGCCAATGCGTGCCCCGATATCACCCTCCCATCACTAGAAGCCAGTCTGATGTAACTAAAGGAGTTCTTCAGGTGTTGATTAATATCTCTGGAGTTTTCCAAACCCAGCGGATCACACTGGCACTTTTGGTAAACTAAACTCTCAGTCCTACACAAGCGCTTGCGTCAACAATCATTCTAATTGAGTCAGGTCAACAAGTATCAGTACATCACCGCAACCGGAACATACGAGAAAATGGTGAGCGAAAATGTGATTCAAACAGAACAAACATCCCCATTTTGACGAACACATACATGTTCCGATCACATGAAATGAGCATTTGCCCAACTAATCCCGATGGGACGCTTGTTAATGCAAGTCCTCGTACAATGGTGAAATTTCATTGTGATTCAATCGGTTCAACTGTCCGTTTCACTTATAGTAAACGACTCTTAAAATGTGAAAAAACGTCACAAAACGTCCTAGGTCATCTTAAACTAACCATTAGTTGCGAAAAAATGATATCACTTCACAGGAAAGCAATATCGAGACACCGTAGAATGAAAGGACACAGACGAGAATGACATTCAACACGCTGGCTTTACTCTTAGCCGAGATAAGAATAGTTGCCAATAAGCCACAACAACAGCAAACTTCAAGTCCAGTGCTTTTGATGCGTTAATAATTCTACGGATGGTTTAGTGTGCTAGCTGAGTGTCTTCAAGAAGATGGGCGGATACAGCTGAATGATGACGGTGGTAGAGAAGAAGCACAGTGATTAACACAGCATTTTTAGCAAATGACCCATCTCATTCTAGTATTGTAAAATCTTTAAGAAGGAGGCAGTGAAACCTCCCAGGCTACTTGAACACTGCAAGAGAATACGTCAGAACGAACCAGCGAACGGTTTGACTTATTTACAGTCACTTTGTGCTGACCTTCAAAAAACGAATTATTCTGCTGGCAGTTCACATCAAAGAAATGATTATTTATATATTGTGTGCTATAATTCACTGTGGATCCTTTTTGCACGGAAACCCACAAATTATCGGTGAGTACATGCTTCTACAAACTACTGGTAAGATTACAAGTACGACGATAATTCGTCAATGCGATTCTTTTCATTAACGAACAAGCATGAATTAAACCGAATAGATCAACAAACCGTGGGTGTTAGTGACATCTAATGCGTCAAATTAATAATTACGGATACTGGAACTAAGCGTAGGAATAGGCCAGGTGTAAATATTGCCATTCCAACGTCATATTTGGTAAAGTGTGATAGAGCTTTAGCTACCCTCGTTCCATCTAAATATCTCAAAAAACTTCAAACTTATCAAAACATACATCAGTGATCTCTTCTACATGATTACCGTCCTAATGAAAACATACCGTTTTGAGCTAATAACGCAGGCAGTACAATGATTGTTAACTCAGAAAATCAACACATGAATTATATGCTTCAATACCACCTCAACAAAAACACTTGTTTAAACTCAGCCAAACACCATTTTTTGACGAAGTGCATTTCCATGTCTCGTCATGTTTTTCTCGATTACTTCAATATCTATCTCCATCTCACTACTCACGAGTAATGCAATGTTATCGCCCATCCTCACTATATTACGTGTAGCCCTACATTAAATCACAATCTAAAAATCTCTTTACTTAACACACTTTTAATTTTGCTGTTAATACACGACTTTGGCTGTACAAGGGGTGAGATCAGTGTTCTTATGAAGTCATGGGAAGTGAAGTTAAAATCGTCGAGGAACACTGCTCAACCTCCATTTTTACTGACGGTGCACCTGATTTGGTCTATTACAGATTTAGAAGTAACAGTACTGAATCAATGATTTCGAATCTTTTTACGTAAGTTTATAAGCAGCTAAAAGTGTACCTTATCAGTTAGATTTGTCTTTGACATCTCAAGATGTGTCCTATCATCCAAGTTTCCAGCCACCTTCCTGTTAGGCTGATTCAGGTAACCGAGCGATCATGTATGAATTCATAAATGCAATATGATTTGACATGCAACGGAACCGGCGTCCTTATGAATGGAGTCAGCAGCCGGATGGTCAAGAATATTGGAATCTTGTTACTAATAAGTAGTTTTGCAGGTTACTTGGTTCACAGGAGACTCAATTTTGAAAAATATGGGCTTCAGCTGAATCCGGACCAGCGACAGAAGCACTATTTCTGACCGCGGCAGACGCTGTTCTAGCTGAGCTACGAATCAACGCCAGGAGCTTGGGAATTTCACATTCAGGCTCTGTTATCCATATGAGACAGTGGAACGGGAATGCTGTTTCTGTCGCTGGTCTAAATCCAGCTTAAGACCAGAATTCTTACAATTGGGTCTCTCTCAAACACTTGGTTAAGCTGCAATGAACCTACATGGAACTGTTCTCGTCAGGCGTATTCTTAACAAATCATTGAGATCATAACTGTTAACTGGTAATCAGAGGGTGCCTTTGATTTGGAAACGATACTTTTGTAGTGATTAGGCGTGTTAATCAGGAGCAAATGAACTGGGAGTGTTTGGACTTTTCACTGTGAGCATGCAGATGGACATCTAGCCAAGTCAACAGTACCATTTAAGCACCATGAGAGATTGGTTTTCAGCTTACTATCTACACTTACAGCAAGTTTGCTTACGTCACAAAATAAAAAGAGAAATAACACTTATGAAAAGTTAGTAGATAGTCACAAGTAATATCACTTAATTGCATTGGGTCGGTATTTCATTCCCGAATAGGAAGGCTGGATTTGTGAGAAAGTTGAATTTTAAGCACCCGCAAAGGTGAATTTTTAGATTTTTGCATATTCCGACTTTCAACAAATGGAGGACGCTTAAATAAGCGCCCCTAAATCACAAAATAATAACAATAATCATAGAACTCAAAGAAAGCCTAACGAACGGTGTCAGCCGGTACCAACTGTGAAATAATCCGTTAATTCAGCTTCGTGGCTGGTTCAACACTCTCTAGGTTTACGTCGAAGTCGAGCTAACAGAGGGATAACAGAGGCGTGGTAGGACCGGGTGCGTGCAACTGAATGTTTGTATCGGAATCTGGTAACAGATTTGGAAAAACATTTGCGGATATTACAATGAAGGATGTGTTGTGTCAAGTAGGATTTTTGGTGATGAATTTTTACACATTATGAAATGAGGGGGTACAATAACATCAGCGAATTGTTTCTGGAGTATATCACTGCAAAGTGATGAATGTTTAATAGACCTAACGAAAGATACAAGGTCCTTCGGCAACAAACCATAGAAACATAGTGGTGGAGTACGTAGGCCCTATAATGTCGAATGATCAATTGATGTGAACAGCAGAGCTTGTAAATGCCAAACAAAGAAACTAAGATTTTGATTCTGGTGGAAGTATCTGTGACATGGAACGATCATGTCCTTTCGTTACTCAAAGTAATCCCAACATATTTAACAGAAAAGCTCTAGGCAGTGGTTCTTCCGTTATCTAAAAGGTGGGGCTTGAATTAGAAAGCTCCTCCTGTTGCTCCTTGTTCATAGGCGACCACATCAAAAAACCGCAACCGTGCGTTTCAAGCGATGGACTGCAGAACTCTGACCAACATAATATTTTGGATAGCTTGTGAAGTAAAACGAACAAACGGAATTCAGTTGAGTGTCTGATACCCAGCACCATATCATCTGTATACTTGGTCACAGAAGTGTGATTATGAACTGGCATAGATGCCTTTTAAAGTGAAAATTAGAACACGGGGAGGACTGCGTTCTGTAAGATAGCAAAATCAGTGGTGGGTGACGACTAAGCTTGATGACCAAATTAATTGAACTGATTTCGATTCATATAGAAACCGCACCAAAGAGAAATAATCGAGGTTTGAGTGCCAAGTGCTTTCAGGATTCGCAGTGGTATCTTTCTAATAACCCTTTCAGATACATCTCTATGGTCAAAGAAACATGAAAATGCCTGTAGACGACCTACCAAACGATAACGTAATTGGATGACCTAAACAAACGACATCGTCAAAAATTGTGAGCTACCGACGAAAGGTGAATTAAATGGAATCCATGATGCTCAGCTGAGTTTCACTCAAGGGATAAACAATATTCCCAAACTTTTAACGCCGCAATCATTCATGAAATCGGACGAAACCTGACCGCTCCTTTCAGAAAAATTATTGTGTCGCGTGCCGTCCCACAACAGTTTACATACGAAGTGATGTGTAACTAATTTGTCTTCAGTACAGTTTAGTCACTTCCAAGTAGACTGAAAACTTACGGACATCCAAAGAAAATAAATGACTTCAAAAATAATGCTTGTCTGAATATTTCTGTCTAGAATTCAAATGTTTTACTTCTGGATTCTCACAGTTTGTCACGTGGTCGACTCTGAACATCAGTGCAGAGCGACCATGTTCATACGAAAATTGACGCTCATCAACGTCGCATTTTTACGCACACAGAAGGGGTTATTAATTCTGCAACCGGATGAAGATTCTGACGCCGCACTACGAAACAGAACTGAGATGCTACACAGTTACGTCTGTCTTAGCTCACACAGAAATCCGCATCATTTGACAGAACAGACAGCAGGGACAAGTTTGGATTCCAGATGAAAGCTGTGAGATAACAAATTCTCTAAAGCAAGCTAGTCAACGAGGATACTGCCAAAGACTTAAAACCTCTCGGGTTCAAAATGCCTGTGTTTTATAGGACAAACTTGGAGCCCCTTTGACACAAACCGTGTCGATGGCTAATTCGTCGCAACATGGATAGGCACAATAGCAGACAAAATTCTTACCGACTACCAAACAGTCGTCAGAAAGAGATAATTTGGAGTTAATTAGACCCACCAACTCGACTGACCTGGAAAATAAATACACAACCGCCACATGGGTACTGCTTTATTCGCGAACGTGCCGTTTGAAACAACGATTGTTGTCCCAAACGACCACAAATAACAGTCTCATCAGACAGTTGATAACCCAAAGTCAGACCTAAAATGGCTTCTCCTAATGCGTACATCTGACATAAAATCCTATTTTCAAAGTCAGAGTCATAGACGGGTTAACAGTACTGTTGTCAGGATCCGTATAAAACCGCAATTAGCTGAGAACACACAATTGTAACCACAACGATCTGCAGGCTACGCGAAATTTGGTACAGAGACCAACCATCCTCTACGTGTTATGAAAAAACTAGTCAAGTGTCCCATTCATCAATTTGCACAAGTTAGATGAGTCGCCCACGTTTTCTGTTGCCCAATTTTGAAAGATGTTCAGTGAGTCAACCAGACACTTAATCTACCGTGAACGCAAATTATACGGTTATTACCCTGATATTTAAGACGTCATGCTAATGAAATAAAAACGAGGACGGATTCATACACCTCTACTGAGCTGAACAATTATGTTCAAAAGAAAGTCCACCAAAAGAAACGAAACTACTGAAGATCACCCTGAGGGCAAGTGAGCTGGTAGGCACTGCAAATTCAAACAAAAGCATCTACTATTCCGGAGTTGAAATATTCGCCAAACTGCATTTCACCTAGTATGATACCAGTTACTTGTCAAGTGTACGTTTGACGATAATAAGTGCATACATGTTCAAACCCACCCAGTCTTGAAACCAATCCCACAGCGTGCTAAACTGTATTTTAGTTTGGATGCTTGATCAATTACACCGACACAAATTCACACAGTTTTCTCAACGAGTGATGGAACACAGCCCGTTGCGCAAAAAAGCAAACCGAAATGTTACAAGATAATGCGAGTAAATGTAAGCTGAGCAACCAGATCGTCATCAGTCAACACCATCAGCTGCTTGGACTATTTTGTCTATCCCTTGGAGAGTTTGATTGAAGCGTTTTGTGTGTCATTAGTAGTAAAACCAGGAGATGTAAAAGACAGCTATCAAAAGTGCTGTCTTTCAAGTGTGTACAGAACAACCTCTGTGTCATAAATTCTGTTAACGAATTTACGAATAATACATAACCATCTACTGTCAGGTCGTAGTTTTACACAAAACATTGTCCATCTGTCTAATACTGCCCGTACGTTTTAACGCTATTAACTTAAGTTTCACTGCAGTATGTACCTGGCGAAATGAAGTGAACTGATCATATGATTTGTGTTGTACACGGAAGCACTTCCTACTTCTCCTTTGAAACTGTTTCTGGAGGCTGGAAGTTTTTTTTAACTACCATCGTATAAACTGCCAAGTTCCTCTCGATATATATTCATCTAGTCCATTATCCATTATTTGACTTTATTTATGTAAAGCACAGAGGCAGGAAAACAGACAACGGTTTTTCCGCTTCCTGTAACTACACGTGAATCGATTACCAGTATCGCTGAGCGACGAAGTGACTAGGCCACGTAGTCTCCCCGACGCCTTGTTCTCTTTAGGATCAATGCATTGACCAAACCGTTTGTTTGTTTGACTACTGATTAGTGTCCTCTGACATTTCAGTCCGTTCGGACTCTCCACCAAATTAGCTACTTGCCTTACCTTGTTTAGCTTTGGTCTGTTCAATTTGTGTCCGACGTTACACCCTCGTTGTACCACAATTTGTGAATCCCAGGACAGTCCGATATGCCACAACTACAGGAAATAACAGAAATCAATATAACGCTTACCAGTACATCAAAATTAAAAAATGATGGTCAAACTGACGACAGTAAACTGGTGGATACACAGATTATCAGAGAGCTCCATACATTATTTAATGGGATTCATAAACGAACATGAATTTAAGCATATCTGTACTAAATGAATCGTTCAGTGTTCTGGTAAGTCCCATTCTTAAAGTGACTGCTATATTGAACCACGTTTTAAAAATGAGGGCTACGTTCACTACGAGACCTTATCGGCCGTTCTAAATGCATATTTCACCGTGTAAATTATCCCATTCAAGTATTGTCCAGTTTCTACTCACGAATGTTCTTTGCATGAATTCGCTGACTTCTAAGAAAATATGTTCGTATCCACTAACAACATGTTCTCACATCAATCGAGTTTTTGAAAAATCCGTATTTAGGGTGCATGAAAAGTGCAAAACAAGACAATTGGTTTGGACAGACTGATGGCGGCGTCGTGAGTAGTCCTTTCAGACTAATATTAACCGATTTCAATGTTGAACAATGAACAACGGACAGCAGCTGCATTAGCAAGCGTGGACATTGTTATGTAATTAGCCTGATGATGAATAACCGAAAACGAGATTGTTCGCTACACTGTTGTTTTCTGATGACTGCACTGGGGATTTTTAACCATCTAAAACGTGCCAAAGACTCAACTGTGCTTCGTGGGCTTGACAAGTTTGTTAAGTTCAGTGCAAAACTGGCAGAAGCGAAAGCTGAAATTCGGCTTCTGGACAGATGTACCGAAACGGGTGAACATCCGAGACATTTCTGGACAACCCTGAGGAGAAATCGCATTAATGTTACTACGACATCACTACAGCGACACACACCTAACGAACGTGATACCGTTCGAAGTAGACTTGGAGAGTTGGAGTTGAACCTAGCCAAATGTGAACACCATCTGGAGCAGCTGACGTCCGAAGAACGTGATGACTTAGAAACTTACGTCCGTGTGACTGTCGAAAAGCAACTAGAAAGGAAACAGGTCATACTGCAGAAGCAACTCAGTCCAGTGAAACCAGTCACGGAATTTCAAGCCAACCCAGAACGGTACGTTCATAATTTTTCTTCAATGCATCTCGAGAAAAAGTTGATTGAAGTATTGTCACTGGGTCCTAAATTTTGTTGTCCGAAAGGGAAAACTAGACAGTTG
>LUCH01002778.1:3236-15994 GCA_013368495.1 Paragonimus heterotremus | reverse complement strand
CATGTCCTATATATTCCAATGTTTTACGTTCGTAACTGAAGAGAGTAAACGAAATGTTAATATCAGAAATGAGTCAGAAGTGAACATTAATTTACTTTTGTATCCTTCGCCTCGCTCTCTCACGCGGCCCATCACGTGCCAAGCCGTCTAGTCTAAGTGACGCTCACTGTCCCAACCTGCACATGCGAGGTTCCGGGCCAATGAATGTATGGACGCATGTGCTGGTTGGTACAGTGAGCGTCACCTACACTAGATGGCTTGACACATGTTGGGTCGCTTAACTGGGTCAGACGTTGGCTATACTCCCTTTGGATGTTCACCGCAAACACATGGTTACCGGGAGCAGTCGGCGTCCTGCTTATCGCAAACTATCACGGATCGTACAGTATATATAACTCATGAGTTTTCCACTAACTGTTCACAGACGAGACTTTGTACAGAAACTTCTCCATCGAATTCCAGCTAAATGCAACCCCGGACTTCCACAACTTTCCACAATCAAACAGTTAACCCGAGGATTTTAGCAAACGATACACGAGAAGCATGAATGAATCAGTGAAAACTGTGCCAAACAGGACGGAGCTAGTAGTTAACCGCAAAAAGAAACGATTTAGTGCTGTGTATGGTCTACTGAGTCAAATCAGCAAGTTTGTCGCAGAACGTACTGCGTTGGTTGAGACCAATACTACCGTTGCAGAGGGAAGTATTTCTAGCACCCCTGTCTAACAAGTAATCTACGGTTTTAGCTATTGCTATCAACAAGAATGTATAAACATTGCTGGCAGATTGCTCCAGAGAAGAATAAATGAACATTCAAAAATAGCTAGCAAATAGTGCAGTGAAGATGAACTATCGTATTATACTACTCATGCCGCGGCCATTCAGTAGTAGGACCAGAACATATACTTTGACATTGTACAAGCCACAGGAAAGATGCAGGAAAGGGCATCAGAGTGCAGCATCGCCCATAATGGTTCCTGCTACTTAATTGGAACTGAGCATTGACGTCTGTGGCAGCCGAGACGGTCTGGGGCCGAATACCGTGTGCAAATGAGTGGTTTTGTTTCTGGTCTTGTTTAAACGCTAAACCCACATATTGTTCTGTCGAATAAACAACCCTTGTGCCATCCGTGTTCTTGGATCACAACAGTAGTACTTCTCAATCGACCACGTGAATAACTGAACATTTTCAAAAAGTTTCTCCACACTTTTTAAAGCAATCGACTATTAGGCACATGCTAGCTCCTTTTCATCGCACGTATTTAAGTTCGGTGTCCATCATAACCAGGACCAGTAAAAATCATTGATTGATCTAAATTATGGATCCTTCTGACTGCCAGTTCTCAGTCACTATTGGATACGCAAAATAAACCAATCATGTCTAACTGTATCTAGCGTTCGAAGTTGTAGTGTTTTAGTTCTAATCAAAAGCATTTAGAAACCACGACCAAACACACATGCAGTGCTATCATGTTGACCTTTCGAGGTAAAACCAAGCACTCTGTGCTCAAACCAACTAAGGATCCGATGCATCTGCTCGCCAACCCAAATGTTGTCTACAAATCTGACTGTGTCTGTAGGTATAGGTATGTCAGTGGAACAACACAGCTCTCAGCCACATGCTTGCAGGAAAACGTTGATTTTAGGACACACTGTAGGAGAAGTACGCTTATGCAGCAGTTCCAAGAGAGTGGACGAAAGGTAGACCTGGTGGCTACCTTCCGAGTTATTTTAAAACAAAAATGGAGAACACACTTCACCTGTCCGTGACTCTGACCATCTGTTGTTCGAATCCCGGTGTATGCACACTGAAACACATCGTGGTCAGACTGTCGTTGTCTTGATAGACGTGTAATTGTGATCTGCGCAAATTCCTTCTTCCCACATCTCCGTTACCTATTTGCATCAGCCTTACCAAAAAGGTTCAGTGTACCACCTCACTACTGTCTGATTACTTCGCCTACAACTCAATTAATTGTATTAATCAGGTTACACTGTTCTTTTCTGTTGTATCATCATTCTCTGTCCTGCTGTTTTTGCCATTTGATCCATACCTCAGTCCCAATCTGTCACCTAGTTTTATGTTCAGTGGCTACGCTCATATCTATCTCAGTATATTCCTGTTCGTTCTGATTTTAATTGCTGATCACTAAATCTGATTCATACATGATGTGATCTATTCACTGTTACCACCAAGCGTCCGTACTGTTCAGTGTCTGTGCCAATAAAAAAGTTATCGCTGTCAAGCGAACTAGATATAGTTGGTGTATTACCTCTGGGGGTTTTGTGCCAGTCATTTTCGAGATTGGAATCTAAGAGATGTTTATTTTTGTAACTTTTGCCTGTGGATAACCACTGTTGCTATTTTTAGAAAGAAAAATAAAATACTCAATCAGCAGTTTAATTAATTTCTAAAAGTCTCATTCAGATGTTTTTCAACTGTGGTTGAAAATCAGCCTTTTTTATTGTTCACATCCATGCCGTAGGTCAAGTGTGTGTAGGATGGGTTGATTTTGATGCATCCGTTAGAAAAACGTGGGAATTTACTCCACTTATAGTTTCCCTACACGAAGTTAACATATCTAATGAATTCAGCGTTGGTTCACAAAGTATAATACGAACATATTAATGCTACCAGTAGATTTTGTGTAAAAGTTTCGCCACTCAAGTTTTATTACTCACAGCTGTTTGTAGATCAAGTGTTGTCATTCCAGAAATTAGGAATTTGTTATGACCTACTCAAATCACATCGAACTTGAAATGTAGCTAACCAGAACTGAGATTAGGTCAACGAATGAAAATTGGCAATGAATCCCATCAAAATGTCAGTCCGCTTAACGGATTCCTCTTCTTGGCAGCGTTCCAAAACAGTCGACATACACACAGAATCGTGGAGTTGGCTGAGCACACATTGGTCGTTGTTATTAACACTCGTGTAATCGCAAAAACCTGTGCAATGACGTGTAGTCTAGTGGTGATAAAATATGAAATCTACCAGCTGCACGGCAAAAATCAGTGTCATTCTTGACACATGAAAGCTCGACCTGAGTCCATCCAACCCATTGGTTTTAAATAGTCCATTTGACTTTCAGTAACTATGAGAACGTTCACATGAAACTCAGTTTCCATTTTGTGCTGTCTCCACTATTTAGTCTATCACTTGCAGATGTGAAAAACTGGTTGGACTGGCATCAACAGTAATATATAAACGTAAGTAACCGTTTTCAAGACTACATTCTACATCTTACAGTACACTTGACTGTTTGTCAAACATACAGAAATATGATTTGTACCATCTTATTGGTTTTCATGGGGTTGTCCACGGTGTATTGCAGCACGGATTTAAGAAGTGAGTACCTACAGTTTATTTTCTATTTACTGAGCTCTCACTGTGCACATCTGAGAAGGCTCAACGGTTAGATGTTTTTTCTCCTGGTCAATGGGACTTTTTTTCATCAATAGTAATCCAATCGTCTCAAACGGTTATCCGCTCAAACTGCGCGAAACCGTTCATAAGGATGATGCGATTGAATAGCGCATCAGACAGGTTCGTGTTTTTATGCGGTTAGAGTTCGAAGTAACATCTGTATATGCATCTAGTTTTCGATGTTACAGTGGAAACGGATTATTTTTTGTTAACTGTTCTCATAGCACTGAGAGCCATTTCCACCTGCTCCGAAATTTCATTCACTGGTAGATCCCAAATCTGGCAGTGAAACTGAACCAACGTTCGATTATATGTATGCACAGAAGAACTTGATCGGTAACGATATCCTTACTCAGTTTAGCCTATTTCCCTGTCAAAGACCTGAAAAGTATGTGCTATTAGGTCATCACAAGTGGACACTCCTGCCCCTCTAGCGGTTTCTTACGTGAACCCCCTATCAGACGTGAACCTGACGGTTAATACCAGAAGAAGTGGGAATAAGAAACTGCTGTGGCCGGCTATAGCTATGACAATAGTTGGGAACATAGAGGTCATCCTTCATTCTCATCAATGCAAGTAAGGTATTCTTGTAAGATAAATTACAGGAAAATGGTGTGCTTGAAACCGAAGGACTCACTAAACAGGCTCCACCGACCATCCCAGAAATTAAACGGTTTGAAATAAGATATAAGACACGATAACAAATCCATAAAGAGTAAAGCAAGACTCACTAGGACAAGATGAAATTGTTTGGACGGGGAAAAGGTACTCACATAAGCAGAAATAAAGTAAAGCGACTCAGTCTAAGAATAGGTTTACCTCTTCTCATCACATCCGGCACGTGTTCGTGAAGGCTTACTATGGACAATGTGCTGCCTAACCCGACCATGACCATGGACACATTGTCAACCGCGCTTGACGCAGCGTCACAAGGTTGCATCGCTGCGACCAACAATGTCTGTAGTCCTCTGCACATTTAAGCTAGCGGTGACAAATCCGTTACGCTACACCAATCAGCTAATTTGATGAAATCATTTACAAAATTTGGGGAAAGAATATCCCTTAATGTTAAAAGCTGGAAACAGCATCATCTGCAAACTTTGGCAGAAAGTGACCTAGGGAACTTGTATGATGCTCGCTTAAATGATAAAGAAAACCGGAGGAAGAATTGCATCCTACAGAACAGTTAAATTCGCGACAAGCGGGGATTGTGTGCGTTGAATTGGGACAATCCGAAATATAATCGCCTAACAACATAATGACACATGGTTGAATATCGTACTCCGTTAGAAGATGATGCCGGTGGCGATGAAGCGGTAACTTCTTTAGTGACGCATCTCAAAGTATCACAATAAACAAAAAATCATAAATGAATTGACTTTCAATTGATTTTTAGTGGAAAAGACAAGATAGTGCGTCAACAGTATACCGAGGTTGACAACAAACAATTTAATGTGGGTCTAATATGTGGATTCTACGATGACTTACACAAACAAGTAGCACTCCTCTTTTTGTAGTTATCCAGAGGATTAATAATAAACTTGGACCCTTCTTAATCCTATCCTGTAGAGCACTTATGTATACACTGGGCCAAAGGTTGACGTGGTTACGATGCCCTCAGAATGCTGTAAGAGTCGCGTTGTATCTCTTCCATTCTACGTTCTGGTTTTGCTTAGGATTGAATCCTTGAAACAGGGGAACAGGCAGCTAAAAATAGTTGAATTTGAACGTGACAGAGAGTTTAAACGGTCAAACTTACTTGTGGAGATATGCCATCCGGAAATTGCTTTTAAATTAAACTTCTTTCACACTGTATAAGTAACATATGGAATTTCACAACCTGGCTCGTTAGTGTTACCTCCCATAATCTGCTTACACGGAGTAGCTCGATCACACATTCTACCGTATTATTTCTACACACAGGAGTTAAAAAGCAAGAACCCAATTACGAATCCTCTTTGCCTTGCTTTCTAGGCCCAACGAAGGCTGCAGAATAGAACTCAGTCAGTAAGGGACATCTGATGAAAATACGTAAGATCCGGTCTACAGCATGATCCTAAATGGCCTGGAACTTATGATCGTCCCTGAGTTATAACTTGTTTCTTACTCCGCTAGTTGTGACTCAACCACACAAAAATTTCTCGTCACTAACAGTGCTTACAGAAGTGGTGACGGAGTGGAAAAGAGCTTTCGCCCGTAAAGCACAGAGTTACCATTTCGAACCCTATTTCAACTGCGCTTTCTTGATGAGAACAAATAGGTCGTGCAGCGTCGGTTTGACAGTGAACAACAAGAAGCATTATGATCGCCTTCTTTTGGGGTGAACGAGTTTCCCGGGCAAGGGTTGCACACAGGCGTGTCTGGGTGTTTATACATGCGGAGAATGTATCAACAGATTCGTTTGTCATGTCAAGGAAGTTCGTTGTACACATTCCACCATTACCATCAGAATTTGAGAAAAAAATTTACAGAAACGTTATGGTTTTCGAATGAAAATGGTGTCTCGAATAAAACGGTTTGAAGACGACCAATAGTAATTGCATGCATATTGTATGAATGAGTTAGGAAGTGGTTAGTCGTTTGCGCGTTATTTCTACAGTACTTCTCAGATTCAGCGTAGCCCCTAGAAGAATGCACACACGATAAAGAACACCTGTCCGGTGTTGTTATATGGATTTGTTATTGGCTGTTAAAATTTTTTCTATGCTGCAATTGTATAAACTAACCCACACAGTGTACAAAATTAAATGTGTTAATCGAATATTTGTAGTTCTTCTATTTTACGTAGGCATATACCCAGTGTCGAAACTCACACAGTAAGTAAGCCTAGAAGCTATCACAGCAGTTGATTTTGAGTAGAACTTTCCATCCTCTCAATCCTTCAAGTTGAAGATATTGCATTAGTTAAGTATGAAAAATCACACCCTTGACTCTACATGACGGTGACTAATACCAATTTCAAAAACCGAACTCCATGTGTAAGATGCAGGGATATCGATTTACTTGAACTTGGAGAATAATTTGTTGTAAGGTTATCAACAGAGTAATTATGTTAAATAGTCACCCTTTAGATAGGCATGCCAATCATTTCTGCTGACTTTGTTCCATCTTGAAATGAATCTTAAAAAGATGCATTTTGTTTTCCTGACAATACGAATTCCATCTCTGGTGTTAAACACTTAACGAGTAACAACCTGAAGCAACGCTCCTTAACTGTAAGGAACGGATATGTTGTGTGAACTGATCAATATTTTAGTGCAGGGATCAAGTGAAACATGCCACAAAAGTATGCTTGGGAACTTCTGTTGCCCTGTGATACACGGTTGAAAAATAATCACTGAGAACTTACTATGACTGACTGAAAAGCACCGGTATACTTTTAAATTTGGACACAATTTAATCTGCACATAACTAAAAAGCTGTTGTAATCACCTGTAGTCATACCATATATGTTACTGGGTTGTCGGTTCGTCCACCTACTAACAACCTGTTTGCCATGGCTTATTCTTAGCTGCAAACTTTGTCTAGTTCAGAGGTGCAACAGTAGGTTTCTTGATTAAGTCTTTTGCTGACAATGTTATACTCCGTTCCAGCAGGCTTGTACAAATAGGGAAGGTACAAGAGCTGAAGAACCCAGGAGTCAGGCGACTTATCCAGTGGCATTGAGTCGGTTCTTCCAGCCATCCATGTATCAGCGTCTATCTTACGGTATCCAGATCCAGTCTAGTCCATCGTAATGACCGAAGTGAATGTACGCCCACACTTGTTTAGTAGTAAGTGCCTCGCGCCAAATAGATAATGAGTTCATTCACATATCCATTCTGGGGTTTAAACGGGAACATAACTGAACCAGTCTGATTGTGAATTTGAAATGTCTAAACGTGTTTCTCTAACACTCAATAGTTAGACTAAGATTTTCCCAATAGTCGTGATCATTCTAAAAAGTAAAACGGCAAAATTACTGTATGCTCACAATATTTTTGCCGTAAACTGTTGAAAATTGACGGTTACCGAAGAAGTTCATGAAATATACTAACCTAAGAGAACAGGCGTACAGGGGTAGGCTAGATGCTATAGTATGTTCAAAATATATGAACAGAAATCTGATTACAGGCACACTTGAAACCAGGTAAGTTAGCCACATTATACATACATTCCAGCAAAATAATATATACCTAAATATATACTCATTTAAAGGGGCATGGTGGGAAAGAGCCCTGACAACAAGCATACTGGCTGTCTTTCTGACAGAATGATGAACATTGATTGACTGACTCACGTGACAGATAGATAAACAGATTGATTAATTGATTCGCTCACTGACTCACTCGTCCATTCATTTACTCACTCACTTATTTATCAACCCAGTGACCAAGCAGATAGATAAATAAATAAATGACTGATGGACTAACGGAATATCGGGCGAGTGTTCCGAGGTTAAATAATATGCTAAATCGTATTACAATGGCATTATTTTCTATCGTTTTTCCAGCCTTTACAGTGCGCTACTTACTAGATCATCCTAGGATGGAAACGGACTGTAATGACGTAAGTTAAATCTAAATTAAAACTGATGAACCGTTGAACTAATGTCATTTTACATTGCACTACGCCGCATGTATCTCCACAAGAAACCAAGTGTGGAATAGCTCTGTTTTCTGACTACCTGTCAGTGACGTTTATTTTTATCTGTGTTAACCGTCAGTCTTGAACACAACTCATTCTATAATACACAATAAGGCTCAATATTATGCATAACTTCAAAATATTTCACAAAGTTTCGTTCTGAATAAGAAAACAAATGATCTAAATCCAAGTGTCTACAGCTGGGCAGCAGCATTCCTTCGGCTGATTAACTGCAGCCGAGTATATTTGGAGATGTCTAGTAGTTAAATAAATCAGCTACTTTGTGGTTGCTTAAGATAGGGACTTAAAAACTTATAAAGCTGACTTATTGTTAACTCGGTTTATGTACGGTGTTGACACTGTGTATGCTTCTAGCTAACGTTTACCCTGGTATGTTCTGTGATATGCGACGCAAGTTTCTTCCATCTTTTCCTGATTGAATAGGACGTGTTTTTGATGACTGAAACGTCGTCTACTACACGGATAAAATGCACCCATGCGCGTAATTACGAGTAGACCATACTGCTTTTTAGGTTAGATGCTGTGTGTATTGGGCCACAGCTTATCCAACAACCAAAAATGTTTCTCCTAATTTTATAGAGAATAGTTTCTGGACAATAGGTCTGAACAGAGAGACGGTGAACCATAATGTGTCGGTGAGATAACACGGGTATGCCAGGGTGGTACTCATGTCAGCCACTTAGACCAAGCATGCCTAGTAACTGGGGTTTCTGCTACTGGCTGATGGGGTTGATTAAAAGTATGAATTGGTGAGATCAATGAAGGGGGGTCACAGCGACTTCGGATGTGAATACGGTTATATGTGATATTGTAGTGACAAGACAACTAACTCGCGCTCTTGACAAGTTTTACTATGGTAACTCAGACTATTCTATCAGACAATCCAACTGTTTCACTTTCTGTGGCTCATTCTTATACTGTTGTCCGCCGTAATTCCTATAGATTTAATCAAAGGCAGTAATGACGCAGCTGCATCTCTAACACGAATGCCTCTCTGAGGTAACCAAATCATGAGGTAATGACCGTTCCATCCACCGTTTTGAACGTTGCTCCATGGCTGAATTGCGATGAGTCTTTCACCAGGGCACGCGATACCACCATGTAAGATCTAGTGCATTTCTGTGGATATATGTGGACCGGTCTCTCGTCGCCAATTAAGACAACGCGGCAGATATAATTAGTTCAAATCATCTGATCGGATGAAATGCAAACACAGAATCAGGATCTTGCACATACCCATTTACTTATTTTCTCATACTGTTTCGTTTGGCACTAATGAGGATCATGGATGCCAAAAACAGCTACCGGCAAGTTGGTCGGGCGTGATGAACAGACTTATTGCAGGTATGCCCGGAGTGGAGTGGTTTGACACTTGGTAGTTATACACTTATGAGTTTCAATACTGTGAATATACCCGTTTTAGTCATCAGAAGAAACGCGTAGCAAACAAGCTCGTTTTTGGCGTTTCATCATCAGGCTAAATATAGCACATTTAAACGAGTTCGATGGAGGTGGTAGATAACATATCACTGAAGCGAAAGATGTCAGTCAACAGTTTCTGTCTAGTTTGAGTCATGAGACTTAGTTACATAACACTGATCACGTGAGTTGTACGAAATCAGCGAGAGATACGTCACATCTATGCAATTATTCTTTCCTGGGTTTGTGTACACGGCCATGGAAGCTTCAACGTTTTGACTAGCCGTTTTTGAGCGCAAAGTGGTGGTGAGTATAGATGAATTGCAATCGGCTCTGCAATTGATGGTATACGACCTTTGACCTGTTTCGATTGTATCCCACATATTCGGTAGACTGGCCTGAACGATTCGGTCTGATTGATCGGATGGTTTGACTCTATCAAGTGCGTTGCGACCGCAGACGAGCAGGGTTTTATCGATCCTCGCGTCAGCCACTCCGGTTGGTGCTCCCGAATGCGTTCGAATAATCGCCGTGTTGTGCGACCTATGTAGCTTGTACCACAGGAACAAACCTCAAACCAGACAGAAACTGTTGACTGGCATCTTTCGCTTCAGTAATACGTTATTTACCACCCCCATCGAACTTACGAGTTTGTTCATAACATTGTGTTAAACTGACGTTTTGATAGACAACAGGAAAAGTTTTGATGCTCATAGAACAACAGGTGGATAGTTGTTAACCGAATCATTAAACTAGTCGAAAGATGACCTGGTTACTTTGGAACAACATTTTACTGGTTGTTATATTTTCCCCCTGAAACGTTAGTAGATTAGACATCATTCTGTGCATCCACTTCAATCATATCACATATGTAACAGATAGCGCATTAAGTTTATGCCATTTGACAAAGCCTATCAATTTACGGTTGAATGTGGTGGAAAACGTGATACATTTTCGGCTGTTGACTTTTGAGTTTGTATATTAATTCGGCGTTGTTTGTACATCCTCACAGTATAAAAACTGTCATTACAGTTATTGTCGCTGCCACCAATTAAATTTCACAGCTTAAAGCCCGAAGTCCAAATAGTTGGCATGACGATACCATTGTTTATTGTCGTCAACTGGCCAATGACAACACGACACTCGGTGTTGAGGTTACGTACGCCATCAGCGTAGACGTAACGCGCTTCCCGTCGGATGGTAACACACTCAGCTATGCAGATCTCGCCTGGCTGACAAACAATGAATTGAACAAACAATCGCCACATTGTGCTACTTCAACCTACCGGGAACGAATAAACGATCCTGAATGTGAGTTTCCGGTTTCTGTTGGTACTGAGTAGGATTTCAGATTCCACACTATTGCCACCCCAAGCAACCACACATCATGTCGAGGAAGTGTTTCATAGTATTTTCCAAAAATAATTTGTCCAGATTGCAGTGGCAGCGACTTCGAAATCAGCTGCATACGGTGGTAGATAATGTTTCGTATTTTTGAGGAGACTCCGTTGTGAAAAGTGCGAACATTTGCTGGATTCGAACTAATGACAGAAGCAGCAAACCCAAGAGTAATAAGCATTTAGTTATCTAAACTACAAAGCAAAAACGGGTGTTTGAAACTTTCACATTTGAACTCGCTCACTTACTCAACCCACTGTCTAGTAGGGAATGCACCAAATGGTCCGAAGTGGCAACTGTTACTAGCAAGAGAGCAATTCACACCGAAATCCACGAACGCCACTGTTGAGAATATAAATTGTATGATGCAAACTTGCAATTCGATATGAAGTGTGTTCATTCATATAAAAGGACAATAGCTAAATTACACAGTAATTTTATATCCAATTCTTTCCTCTTCCCTATTATTCAGTCTTTTCGGATAATTCTGACACAAACTTATCGGGTAAGTCCATTGATGGTTTCTCGAATCTATCTGTTCGTTCAAGAAAGGAAATATCTCAGTGTCAGTAGTTGTACAATTCTGTTATATTTATGTGGGAATGCTTTGATAACGAAATGTTGTTTTTGGACCTACCAAAGGTTTTGTAGAACCTATAACAATGCAAATCATATATTAAAAAAATGAATAGTGCGAGCATATTAAACATACTGCTAACAATTATCGGCATTTTAAAAACATATTGCACAATCAATGGGTTTAACGTAACTGGCTGGTTTGTACAACAGAACATTGAGAGACAGAAATGTAGCTGAAGAGAAATCAAACTGACTGTTGTCTTTCAAATAACACTTTCTGCGCGGAGAACAGGTTGTACTACTGGTGAGCAGTATGGAATTTTATCTAATATAAATAGAAACGTACTCGCAATTGATCGCAGCTTTATCAGTTCCACAAAAGTCTCAATCATCCCCCCTCAAGAAGAAGCACTGCACATAAGTTTAGTTCATGTTAATGTTCGTCATTAGCCCAAATTGCCTGCTCACTAAGGATCAGAACTCGGTGCACTCTTTCACCAGTTAACATTGTTGAGTTCGCTATTGACCGCGCATTAATAAATCTCCTGTGGAAACACTCGGGCAATTTCAGCGACCCTCATGGGAGAATTTGACTGAGCCTTTGTATGCGATAATTTAGCCGTGTCAAATTTGTGGTCAATATTGCATGAGTCAACACAGTTGCCTAGATAATTGTTTGCAAGAATGACATAAGAAAAAGAAAATCGTAATACAGACCGCGAAATGAAAATAGAAGTGCTAAAGTTTTAAGGTTTAACACTTCTTCACACTCACCTATGCAACAAAAAATTTTAAAAAATGGAAATGTTATAACAAAAAACGTCCAGACTTAAAAATGGTACAAACAAGTCAAGCATGAGTGCGCCTGAGTTCAGATTCGCAACACTTATCAGAGCGCTTCCTACAATTGGCTACTAGTGTACTCAAAGTCAAAGCCGGAAACTGAGCACCGTTCTGCGGAAGTGAGCCATACTCGTAAAGACTTCATCGTTTGTTTCATCCTGACTACTTGGCTAAGACTTTCACCCTAACCTAATGTGATGATGAGGAGCAATCGTACTATACTATTCATACTACTATTCAGTAGTCAGGCAAGGGCATATAGTTGGGTATTGAAATAAACAGGGGAAAATACAAGAAACGTTGAGGCGCACTCTTGTAGAGAGTGATGTTTTCATATATAATTTGGGAAATGTCGACCGCAACAAATGTGTTGTCCTTGGATGAATGTTATATGCAAATGACTGTGTTCGTTTGTTGTGTAATTGATGGGTATAATCCATATGTT
>LUCH01002777.1:61757-81054 GCA_013368495.1 Paragonimus heterotremus | reverse complement strand
ATCCATAACATTTCTGGTTCTTCCGCCTAGTCTTCTTTTATTAATTCTCAGCCTTCTTATTAACATTTTCTTCTAGAGTATTCCACGTCACTGTTGAGGTGAGCGGCGGCCCGAGCCACAGTACCTTTTGGTGAGGCTCATGGCTGTTATGATGATAATGATGATGATGATGGACGAATTTCTGTGGTAACGAAAACACTTGTTTCGATTTGATGTTAGTGCGTATGTATCAGCCACTTGCAGAAAGTGACTGAGACTACTCTCGTGATCGTTCTCATCTTTCCCGCATACGGTAATATTGTTGACGTAGACAAACGTTCCCTTGAGCGTTTATCGACGGATCAGCTCGTCCATCGCTCGCTGGAAGCATGCAACATCATTGGTCACTCCGGAGGGCATGCGGCAGAATTGGTGTAGGCTATTGCACGCTTCAAATGCGGTATATTGTTTTTCGCTTTTGTTAATGAGTATTTGATGGTAAGTGCTCTGGAGGTCCAGTGTACTGCAAACAGTGAAGTGTGGAGTTACTACTTATGTGCTGTTAGCAATAACGCAATCAACACTGTCTTTCTAACTCATCCTGGTAACTGTTTTCAGTCGTATTCTGTTGTAGCAGACCTGAGGATCAAGTCACCGTTATTCGCTACTCTGGTGGTTTCATGCTTAATAACTCAGTATTCAGTAGGGTTTGTTCCGGGCGTTTTCGAAGGCAATGCATTTGGTGGTACTACTTTGATTTCGACGGAGTTTTAGGTAGAACAATTTATCATTCCGGTAATATTCTCAGCTTGGTGATGCTTGGCCATTAACTCTCAACTAAAATTTTTAACGTGTTATGCACTTTGTTATTGCAGTTCTGTCATTTAAACAATGAACGCGCCTGCTTCCTTTGAACCTTTTCTATTGGCGGATGGCGAGAAGAAGTATGCCAATTCTATTACATTACTTATAACCTCGTCCTAGAATTTCGTTTGAAAAGGATACACAAGTTCCAAACGCTGCTATCTTCACTTTAAATCGCGAGGATCATACTGTCGGGAATATGATCACCTGGTGAGTTTCTGTTGCATTCGTTTCATCATTGCAAGGCGATCGGTGACAATTTGTTGTTAGGTCCAATCGTATGAATACGCATTTGTTAACGTTCTTGGCAGCTGTTTAGGTGCAACAAATGCGAAACTCGATTCTAACACTTACTTTCACAAAGCGATCACCAGGAAATCTGTTTGAGTACGAAATCCGCTATCAACTGCGGGTTATGATCAATTTATTTGAAATCAATCCAAGAGTATTTTCGAAAAATCTTTAGATGTGAGCACAGTGGCGGACCTCTGTTTGTCAGTAGATATCTTCAACCCACTAGAGTGGATATGTTCTGTTCATTTAGATAAGACAGCAGATTCTCAGTGTCTGACTACCATCCTTTCTGTTTGTTGACCTGTGCCAATTGAACTGACTGGGTAAGCAGTACCATTGTCAGTTGGCTTGTATCTATGCTAGCTTACATTTGGTGAACACTAAGTGAACTATTAAAAATGTGCAGTTTGTGTTGATTGGATTACATACTTCATCCGTTGTTGGCATGTGTAGGAAATCGCAGTACAATGAGGCAACGAGTTTACGAGCTGTGTAAACTGTAAGAGCTTATTTGAGTAAGGTTTTGGGTGATCGCTTCATCGCTCACACTGTTGACTGGAAACGCTGTTGGACCTAACGGCTAATCGCAATAAATTCCTCCTTATTTTTTTGTATTGTGATTGTTTGGAGTCATCGACAACCCTGGGAGTTATAGTGTATGTGAGTGGGACTCAGAACTGAAAATGTGTTTGTATATTGACAGTCTATTTCTATCGTCTAGGTTACATTGCTCGATTTCAGTTGGAAACTAGTCGTCTAAGTGTTATGTTATTTTCCCTCACTTTTATTCTGCCGTTTGCCTTGCTTTCAATTACCGTTGGCGGTCATAACACGTCTGTTTATTTTTAACCGTAAAGGTATAAACTTCGCAACTTGGTCTTTAGAGGTCGACTTTGAGAATTCGCTCATTTATATATCTGCGTCAGCTGCTTTTCAGTCAATTGTCGTTTGGTATCATTCTTAATGAAACATGTCATTTGCTCGCTTAGCCTCCTGCTTATCGGCAACGTGAATTACACACATTTGGATGTTTGAGACACTTCCTATCACTCTGATGGTGAAACAAGTTAGGTACGCATTTACTTCAACCTTTGGTAGAATACTTCTAAATAACAATGGGGAATAGTCAGTCTAGAGTTAACAGATTACAAACAGCTTGAGGGCTCGTGCGCATCTTCATCAAAGGTCTAGTGGGCAAAGATCCGCCACACACAACACCAGCCAGACGGGTCAAATCGAACAAAAAGATACACGTCGGCACGTTGTGAGCTATAATTTCGGCCTGTGGGAGCGAGCTGGATATGTGTATTGGTCAATGGTGATCTCATTCCATTGAGAGTCTTTTGCTACAGCATCTCTTGTTTGAAATTCCCAAATTACTTCAGTGTATACGTTTAAAATAAGCTAAAAGTTTTGTTAAACAGATCTCATTTCTTTACTCTTAACGTTTTTAGTGCCATCAATTTGGAAGCTAGAGATCGCTCAGTGATAATGACTCCTATCAACATTAACGTGCTTATTGATTCGACCTCCAGTTGCCCTGTTTGCTTCTCGTTTTTGTGTTGTAATCTGATTGCTATACCTCCATTACGTATCTTAATATAGGATTGCACTGTTTTTATCACAGCCAATTGCTTAAGGATCCTCGAGTGCTGTTCGCAGGCTATAAGGCTCCTCATCCATTGGAACACAAAATCGTGATTCGGGTTCAGACTGCCGCCCCCACAACACCTTTGGATGTGTTTGTCTCTGCGTTGAAAGACCTGATGAGCGAGATTTCCAACATCGAAGAACAATTCCGAGTAAGCACACCTAGCTTCTCTATCTCATACTTGTTTCACGTTTTCTTTCTAGATGGCTACCAAGTGACAACTGGCCAAATCGATGGACCTACAAATGTACATATATGTTCACAATTATTCAAGACAGATGTCAATATAAGATGCTTTTATGCTTTTGTTCCCTCACTTCTTCATCGATCTAGTCTGAATTCCGTTTCTTTTCGCTTTCCTTAATTGCGGATCTTTGAGTACATTTGGGCGTTAGCATTAAATTTCCAGTGAAAAGAACTAAACGGTCATTTTTCATTGTCTATTTATCAGCCAGCTGCAATTTACCATGCTTAATTAGTCCGAAGTGATAAATAAACAGAAAAAGAAAGTTAAACACTCGTATAGCTAGTAACAAATATTTCTGATAAGTGATTTTGATTTCAGTGGACATGTACCCCACAATATTAGAGGGCGGGCAAACTCATGAGTAGAAATAGAGTCGTGACAGGATGTTACTGGTCGACTTTATCGAATTTCCAGATACACATTTACAGCAGCGTTTCTAGTACTGTCCGGCAGACTTTCTGCACTTCATTTTCCCACATCGCACCTTAACACGAATTGGGCCAAGATTATCGATAATGCGGTCGTTACGCATTTTGTCTATACGGTCTGCTGCGTTGTGCTAGCACACTTCACGCAGTCTATAATGTTCCGGCCTTTCACTTCGAAATAGTTGTTTGCAATGTTAGTAATCGCTGCAGATTTTTTGATGTTAGATTGCACAGTCTATTTGTTCATTCAAACCGATAATGATAATCCCAACTCTTGTATAGTCACACCCTGATTTCTTAATTGTGATTCATTGTTCGTCAATTCTCTTCTGTGTTTTTCAGTTCATCAAGAATTTCCGTAACCTTTCCAGTTGTTTAACCCACGTGACAATCCATCAGTTACTTTCTCTACAGCTCTCGCGACACTGATGCCTCCGGCCTATTTGTTTCGTAAGAATCCATCATCATTATCGTATTCATTGACTTCGGTAGCCGTACAAACGACGCCAATTTTGAGGGTTACCAACAACAGGACGAGGTGCACATAGGGTTTTGCACTTCATTAAGTGTTGGGAATTTCACTGTGTGTAATCGGTTCAAGGTAACTTGATGTTCGTGCTTGCAACACTGCCACCAAAGCATTCTTGCATTCATGTAAACTACCGTGTGGTTTATTTCGCTTATGGTAGTTTTACGTTCAGGAATAGACTGCGGTTAGCTTATCGTTGACAAGACGTCCCTTTTGTAACGTGTTGTAGTTTAGGGTACACATCAAAGTGACATTTCTGACATATACTCAACCCAGCATAGAATGACAACACGTGACGGCATTTGTGCGTTGCTTTATCGAACACGAGAATGACATCACAATAACAATGGGACATAGATGAGATATACAGTCACCCAATCGATTGTGTGGATAACATGGTTGGATGGTTCGGAGGCAGAGGACGACAGGGACACACGCGTGTGCGGGTGGACAGGTGACGTGCGGACAAGGGCAGGTGCAGATGCCATATTCATCCCTCTTCTGATTTAACTTGTTTCCACCAGTCTGGAAACGTTCCATGGGTTTGCGCGTCCTACATGATCGACGACCACTTTCTTCATACGGGCGTTGTTCTGGCAAAGGACTCTCTTCCCTCGGAGAATCGTAGTTTGGGTCACAGTGTGACGTTGATTCTTCTGGTATGGTCGACATTGAGCGAGGACGCATGTGGTCTTTGTGCCTTGTGATGGTCCAGCTATCTCGTAGGACGATTTCAGTGGTATGACTATTTTCCACCACAATTCCTCCGGGTTTCCATCTTTCCTGGGGTAATTTTACATAACCAGAATCGTTTGCGCTTAATTCGCGATCAAATGATCTTCGGCTGTACAATATTGTCGCTTTTTCCTGTCTGTCTTTAATTCTGAGACGATCATCTGAGAAGATTAAGTTCAAACGAGTACGTAACTTCCGATTAAACATCAGCTCGGTTGGACTTTTCTTGGTAGATTCAGCTGGAGTCGTACGGTATGCGAAAGAAAAAATTTCCAGCTTCGTTTTCATCGGTGCTGGAAACTGTTTCTTTAGTCCGCTTTTACCTGTTTGTACTGCATGTTCCGCCAGCCCATTGGACGTTAGATGATAAGGAGCAGTCTTCATTTGCCGGATCCCATTGTTGTAAATTCTTGAAATTCCTTGCTGGTAAAGTTGGTGCCATTATCAGGTACGATAGTATGAGGGATGCCAAATCTGCTGAAACAATTTCGCAAGCACGAAACGGTGATTTATGTTACGTTTGTCACCAGATACACTTCGATTCACTTCGAGTATACATCGTTTACTAGTAAACGAATCTTTTACTCCGTTGGGCCAAAATAATCGATGTACGAACGCTCCCAAGGTTTATCCAGCCATCTCTAAGGACTGAGTGGAACAGTAGGAACATTTCCTTGAGTAGTTTAGCACCTCTCGCCATTTCGGATCAATCATTCTAGGTCCTTGTCTGGGTTCAGCCACCATACATGGTTTCTAGCCGAGGCTTTCACATGACTAACACCTGTGTGACCGTCTTGTAACTCATTGAGAATATTTCTTCGAAACTGGCAGCATGATGGTCCTTGAACCCCAGAGCCAGTAACCCTGTTCCAGATTAATTTCCATACGGCGTCTGAAATATGGCGCTAGTTGATCACCGCTACTCGTTGACCAGTCCTGAATAGCAAATCGTCCAACTTTAAACAAAAGGAGGTCCTATTGTGTTCATCAACCTATTTCTACTAAATACGGGATGCCTGTTCAAGTTCTGCATCAAATGGTTTAGCTCGCTGGGCTCTCATGAATGTTCTGGGGTATTCGACTGAGATCATCCACAACATTATTTACTCTGCCCGGATATGTGAAATTTTGCAATTGTAGACGGGGAGAAGTGACCAGCATCGCATTCGCGGCGACACCATCTGATTGATTTGTTTTGTCACCCCGAAGGAGACACCAACGGCTTATGGCCCAATTATATATCTAAGGTTCTCTAAATATACCGGTGAAACATTTTGACAGCAAGGATTACAACCAAAGCTTCCTTGTCTAATTTTGCATAGTTCTTTTCAGCCGTCGCTAGGCTGCGAGAGGCGAACGCAATTGACTTTTCAGTCGAATATTTGATTCTGTGACCCAGTAAAGCACCGATACCTCATGGCGAAGAATCACGATGAGTAGTTATGTTTATTTGGATAGTAATGGACCAGTAAGCTAAATTTGTTCATTTCCTTTATGATGTCAAACGCCAATTGTTCGCTAGGTTCCCAGTGTCATCGAACTTCTCTCCTCAGTAAATTGTATATGGATACCAGGACGGTTGATAGTTTTAGGATGAAGTGAATATAATGAGTTAGCATGCCAGTGAGGAATTGTAACTCACCCACGTTTTGGAGAACTGGAGCATTATGTAGTCCAAATGTATCCAGTTGATAACAGATATTGAATATAATCTGTTAGGAGTGCACATTTTTCCCTTTTTAACTTCAGACAATTTTCATATAAACCCTTTAAAACCAGCTTCAACGCTATCAAATATTCCTTATCCGAACGTTCGGAAATAAGGATATCAACCATGTAAGCACACACTAAGAATATCTTTATTCATTACGTTCGATCGACTAACTAGTGTCGACGCTCTAGTATCTTTCACATGATGGCGATATGATCGATACACCCACAATCAGGTCGGGAACCTCTCCGTTCCCTAACCCAGCACTATCCGTGTTTCGGAAACCGCTGCATAATGAGAACTACGTTTTTTCCTTGAAGTTCTGGCCTACTGCTCATTCATTGGATTCACAGAAAGGTTATATATTTTGTGGGATGAAACTGCTTGTGATTTTGTGCTGGAAGGTTTGGAAACTGTCACAATGGTGTGGGTAAACTTATTGAGAAAGTCCGCAGTTCCAGGGATGTAAGTGAGCATTAGAGTGCGTGCAGGTGATATCACTGTAAACAGTAGAAACCCAAACACATTGCATTTTCATAATGTCACAACAGACTGATGCGGTTTTCCGGGCTGGTTAACCCCAAACTCCGTGTGAGCGTAGACGAGCTGCCGTGGTATGTTTTGTTATTGCTGTGCACTTTTTCCATAAATGTGAAACTTCTTACGGGATACTGGTAATAATCTCTGCTGACAACGAACTAATACTTTTTAAAAACCTTTGGGTGTGAAATGTATCAGACAACCTACTGAGCTACCATTTGTCTACTAGACATTTTGTCAGTTAAAGCGCAGACCCGGAGATGGATAGTCAGAAAGGATTGACCACTTGATTTTATTTCAACATACAATGTGATATATGCAAAGCGCTCAAACAGTCGTCAAACTAGTGAATGGAGTAGGTGTAGACGCCTCATTATTTATACGTGGATACTGACTCGTTATGCTAACTTAATCTACCGGAGAGAGCCAGATAAAAGCGGTCATTAGTCAACCACACAGCTCCGACCTCAAGGAACGTTCCTATGACAGGCTATGGGCAACGCTGTTGTGAATTTGGACAGGCTCCTTTTACGGCAATTTTGCTAAGTCATTACTGGACAGAGCTGTTTTCAGTCTCCAAGAGGCACAGCCTAGCAGAGCCGGAATGTGCTCACTCAATGTTATAGCTTTCTACCTTTTAGTATGACTTGAGTGTCATGCTTTCTGAGAGTAGGCGAATCGGTCATATGCAGGTCATTGGAAGCCGTGCGATATGGATGAACGACCAAACTACTCATTAGTATTCCTGAATCGTCAGGTAGTAGCTTATACTGACCTACTGAAATAACCGAGGAAAAATATTAGGAGAAATATTGGAGTACATTCCTGCAAGAACTGGTGTTTTCCACAAGAAATTAGCATTAGGTTACAGTTACGTGCAAATGAATGTTTGTGTTTGGTGTGCAGTTGACGCATGTGCCACTTGTATTGGTTTCCTAAGCAAACGATCATTGGGCCAACTGCATTCTTGACCCACGGTACCAACACAGTACAGTTTGGCGCATGTACCATTTAGGCTTCTTTAGCTGTGTTGCTTACTCGGGTCTATGCTCATTTGTCTTAACTTCGATTGCCCTTCCTCTAGGACGCCACTATCCCACGACGCACATATTGCAATGCTCAAATAGGACAGAATAAAATTAAATATTCTTGCAGACCAGAACGTATTTCTTCAATAATTGAATTAAAACCCTCGATCACTACGCACTGTCGTCACAAGAACTAGGTGACTGCCTTGAATATGATTGAAGTGAGTAATATCTAGAAAATCAAGGATACTTTTCTTACTGTTTCATATCAGTTACTCTCAACAGTCCATTTCTCGTGCGTTGTGCTGAATCGATGTCTTGAATCTGCTTGCTTTTAGAAATGTGACGAAATGATATAACATTCTTCCCAAAAGTGCCTCTCTTTAACCTTTGTACGTTCTTCCAACAGGAACGAGCCAGAGGCCTACGGTTCAGAAAACAACCAACCGTATATTACCAGATTAGTTGGAAAGGAGAATGATATCTGATTCTAACCTACTCTGAGATCAACGGCAATAATCATTGTTTAGACAGAACGACCAAGCAATAATGCACAGGACCCACCGGATTGTAAATCATGAAAAACTGACTTGTTTTTCAAAAAGGCGGTCTCGTTTGTTTGAAAGAAACGATTCTGCTAACACCACAATCAACATTACCCACTCAAACTGCGGGATAAAATGTTTCTCGAAATTGACTACATTCTTGTGTGTGTAGAACAATGCACAATTGATTGAAATAGTGTCGAGTTTGTGTCGATATCCATTTCGACAGGCGAACAGGTAAACATATTTACAAAGCAAGCGTGCAGAAAAACATGGACTATCACAACGATCTTTTTGGAATGTTTACGTTTTCATGTGTCTTTACTTCACCCTTCTTCTTCTTCTGAACAATTATTAGTCGTCCTTTAAAGAGATTTCTCCCAGTTACCTCTTTTAAATGACCATCTGCTAACGCATTGGCACTAAATGGCTTGTCTGCCAAGACAGCATTCGGTTACCATTGGCTGTCTGATTTGTTCGAAGATATTCATGAGAATAACAAAGTAGCGAACGGAAGATTTTTCCTTCCGATTATCGGAACAATTGCAATACAATAAATGTGAAAAAAGCAACCAGAGTGAGTATGGGAGTCAGTTAACGAAGATTCCTGACTGCATGTTTTTGTTATCAGTTACGCGATAATCTCTTGACATTTATCACTTAGTTACTGACAAAACTGCAGTCCGTCAGCTCTGTTGGCTGATTTATCTACTCAGTCTGTTTACCGTTTTCATATCGAATGTGTTATAATGAACTTGGTGGTCAAACACAGACAATAAGTCTTGCTCACTCATTAGCACGCATTAATCGGTTGTGAATTACAATCAATACAGGAAGTTTTGTGAATCTGGCAACTCTTGATGTTTTTACGTTCACCTGTTCGCTATGACTGACATTTAATGTACGCATGTTTACTTACGAAGTGGACTGACATCTGCGGTGTGCGCAGGTTCTAGCGTTCAAACAGTCTGCTTTGGTGATACATCGTACGGTAACGAAACGTTTGCCTTCCGAATGTTGAATGGCGAGCTACTGAACATCAATGACGATGCAGGTTCTATGGTCATAACGATGCCTGTGCTTGATGCAGCCCTTCTAACTTACTAGTGTTATTGCTGAGTAGTAAATATTTTGGTATATATATATATATATATATATATATATATATATATATATATATATATATATATATAGAACGTCATTCACAATTAGTCGCAACTGTCATTCTCGTGAACTCTTGGGTCATTCCCTCTTGAAAAGAAGCACTATACCCAAGTTTCGTTCTTGACAGAGCTCCTCCTTAGTGCGTATCTTCGCCACTGCTGGGACCAGAACTTTGACCACATTTTCACAAGGCAACTTGGTTGACCACTGTGCCAGTGACCTCATATATTCTCACTCACACACCTACTGGTCTTATTCCTTCGGGTTTACACCGGATACGTGGTGTGTGAGTGGAACCGCAAGTGGTGTAGCGCAAGCCACTTGGGGGTGATGGTTTAAAGCGCAGGCGTCCTTTGGCCTCGGTCGCTGTGATAGGCTAATCCGTTTCGGATGCCGCCAACCAAGACCTCGTATTGGTCACAACCAAATTATCATATGTGGACGCCCAACCACGTTTGCCTGTGAATAGTACTAAGATTGCCTGATCGCTCGTGAGGAGACGGTAACCATCCTGTTAACTGCAAACACTGACCCCACGACTAGGATTTCTCTCCAAGTTGAAATTACAGGAGTCAGCTTGTTGAGTTTTATTCTGGTAGCGAGGGATTTCGATTTATATGATCTGAATGTCTGATAGCTGGAAACGGCGGTATTTTTCATAACTCAGGTTGAAGATTTAGGTATTGGGATGTTCGCTAAGCTTGGCATTTTGGTTGCAAACGTTTCATCATCCAACGAAGTGACATCGTCAGTGAGGAAATGTTTCAGCGTATACGTTTGGCAGTGGGGGTTTGGTGAAGTGTGGTGTGTACCTGCATTTGTATACCGAAATGAGTTGACCTTCTGATCTAAATTCTGACTTGCCACTCTGTTATTTTGATCTTTGGCCGGAGTTACCATTAGCTGTCTTTCGTTGCCTTTGAACTTTGACCTAAGGCCCGATTGGTTGTTTTCTACACATTTTACACCTTTGATTTCGAGTCTGATTAGCTGCTTCCTGTTACTTTGAACTTTTACCCCGAATCTGACTAATTGATCCTTTTGGAATTCGACCCGTTCGATTTTCTTTTATCTCCGTTCACGAAGACCAAACTGACAACCATAGAATTCCTTACTCAAACAAATACCAGACGCACGGGAGCATTTCTCGAGGCTTGGTACCCATCAACCGGGTCAATGAACAAGCACATCCATCCGGATAATATCTATGAACCAATAAGAACGAACGACTCGAGGAGACATAAACACCGTCAAACTTAAGGGCCGGCGAACCTGAACGGAACAAATTGGACGGGTCGCACCAGTGATCAAAACGGGACAACGGACAGTTAATCAGATTGAATTCCAAAAACGAAAAAGAGACCCATCCAGTCAAAGGACAAGGATCAACTAATCAGATTCTGGGTAAAAGTTTAAAGTAACAGGAAGCAGCCAATCAAACTCGATCTCAAAGGTGTAAAATGTGTTGAAAACAACCAATCGGGCCTTGGGTCACAGTTCAAATGCAACAAAAAACACCTAGACACAATCTTAGATTCCCATATGCAAATATTTGAATCACTTTCCGTCGTCGATTTCCCGTTTACTCTGCCGTTGTTCCCTATGTTTTTGTCGAGCTTCCCTAGGATGTGGTTTAGTCCACTCCGAGGGACGCCGATTCGCAGATGAATCAATAAGTTCAGCCAAATGACGTTTCTTTATTTTTGACTAACTCTTCGAAAAAACGGTTATATCGCACCAAAGTGTTTATCAACTTTATCCGTATGTTAACTACTGTTACCTTTTCGCTGATAAAATCAGTTGAATGCGTATGTAACCTGTTCTCATTTCGAACCCCGGCTGTGACTTTGGGTACCGTTGAATCTGACGATTACGGTCTGAGGTTAATGTTGGGACTAGTGGACAAGTAGGTTAACTTTACACATCAAGCAGTGTGCCTTCAAGTGATTTCCATCAGGGGCTGCAATATGCGAAAGCACTTCCAGCAGGAGTTGTGATGTAGCTGGCAAATAACGCCTAGTCATACCCACTGAACGACCATGTTCTCATCACCAAAGGTTATCTTACTAACCACGATGTCGTGACTAACGGGATGTTGTTCGGCGAAAGTCTACCTGAAAGTGAATGACTGTCTCCGCTGGAGTGGGACCGTCTGCCCTGGCCCTCATGTTGAATTAAGAAACAAGTCAATCTCCACTCAACGTGCTGCTTCACAATTGGAAGTGTTGTGATCGACTTCTGATTTCCATGAGAGACACTCCGCAACTTCTCTTGGTTTTTGTCAACTGGACATTGTATTAGTTGCGCTCTATTGGGTAAATCCGAATGCATAAATGACTGGCTGCATCCGTTTCCGGACCGAATTGTCGCATTGGCCAATGCCAAAGAATGTCAACTCATGTAAAACTGTATTCGTTTGCCCCTGAACGACTCGTGTTTCCAGTCCTACCCGAACGAATGCGGCAGAGAGGGGCGTGACTTGCACTATCTGTATCCCATCTGGTCCAAGATAGTTAGGCAGGTTATAGGCCGAAGTAAACTGTAATCTTTGGTTCACAGGAGCAAAAGTGTGACTGTCTGGTGATAAGATCTAAGCTTTAACTTCACGACCAAGCAGGGGATATTGTGTGAGCCTAGTATAGAATTCGGTACAATTTGTATACGGTACGTAAGTTAACCAGATTGCATATTTGAAAAAGAATTCACAAAACGTTGAAGTCGTATTTACTCCAATCACACTGGACAATAGAGAGGGATAGCGGCTATCTGTGTCGTGGTTAAACTGAAGTCTTTACCAAACTACTGTTGTACCATCCTTCGCGATTTAAAACGATTTCTTCCGCAATGTCCGCTCAGAGATCCATTAATGTTGACAAGCAATCTGATACATAGATCTATCGTTTTGTTTCAAAAATGGTCTATATATACAAACATGATAATATAAACTTCCGTGAGCAGGGCGAGCAAGCGTAGTGGCTTGATTTACTATTCATCTCGCCTGAAAGCATTTGCACGTACGTTGAAGAGCCCTTCGTCAATTTTGTTGTGTTGAAATGCTGGAGAGCTATACTGCACCTCAACTCTGTCAGCCGATTCAAAATATGTGTATTAATGGTTTTCATTCGGAGGCGGCTGCTTAAGACGCTAACCAATCCATGGTTGGAATTTCTCGAACATATATGCAGCGAAAATGTTGCTTTACTGGATCTCCGTCGTCAGTCGTCCTCACGTATTGTTAAAGCATCCAGTCGAAAAGTGCTGCATCCTCTAATGACCACACGGATATTTCACCCAGTGATCACGTGTGCTTCATTCAAAACGTCTAGATTCACATGCAATGTAAGAGAGCAGACAAACACAGTTGATGGCGTATGTGGTCAGGCAAAGTGATTACAGGGCCCAACATCAAGCAGTACCAAATAACATGCAAATACTGTGGGTCGTAAACAAATGACCAGCCAGTAGGTGACAACGCAGTGAAGGACAAGACCATCAGTACGTCAATGAGAAGTCAAGATTGGCTCATTTATCGGAACAACATAATCCTGGGAAAGGAGCTCGGTGCTGACATTTCCATTTTTGAAAAGGAACTGTTTCTCACAAGTGGGACACTTTGGACTAATCTGAAATAGTTTAATTGGCGTCCTCGTTCTGTTGGACCATTTTCTGCTTCGCACGATTTTCCTTTTGGTTGATGTATGTGAAACTAAGCCGGGCATGGTTACCGTCAGTAGAATGAGGTAGGTGATATCTCGATGATATCCACTTCGTTGTTTGAATGAGCAGTGATTGTTTCTATAACCTACCCTATAACGCATTGTGTGCCGATGTTTTATTGTTGTGAAGGTTCGTGCGAAACGTCGTCCACCGCAATGCAAATAAACAGCTAGAGGTTGTCTGGGTTGCAAGAAACTGATGTATGTTCAATTGTGACGGCCTGATCATCGGATCATATCAACAGTATGCTTACAGTTGATATTCAACTGTGGTCAATTATAGAATGTTGTTTGGTTCCTACTCGACTCTGGCTGAAATGCGGGCTCGGATATCTGCATCAGTCGAAGGCTGTAGGCAGCTGACCAAAACCAAATATTTAAATCCACTAACCATAATGGAATTCACCTTGTAACGTTCGTATTCACGGCTGACAAAGCCTATGTAGGTGATGAATTTATTGTACTCTTTTGATCAAGTTGAAGCATTGGTAGCGGATGCTGTGGAGTGAGGCTTGTGTACCGAATAGCTGAATGAGAATTTGAGCCGTTTCAATACAGTCAACGTCGCATGGGCTCTTTAAAAGGTCGAAGTCACTACACTTTTTATGTTGAACATTCCCCGGTTTTTGTAGCAGTAAACGGGTCTTTCACGAATCGCTTTGGTTAGAGAAACCCGTGCAAAAGGTGTCCACACGACGCTTGAATCACTTATCAAAGGCTGTATTAACTGTAGGATCGAACAATGACATCATTAAGCTGTTTGCCACGAGTTTCTCTGTGATACGGTTCAAGTAGACAAACTTGTTGCGAAGGAGATTGAGAGCCTTCTCCTTACCACCAGATTGAGGTTCTGTTGTAAAATCAACTTCTGGTCTGTAGAAGGTATCTCGTAGCCAAATTTGTCATAAACTGTAATAGGTACGCGAATGATGAACTCAGCGACCACGTGCATTTTGACCAAACCTGTAGAATTACACATAGTGACAACACACAGTTGGTCATGTGTTTGGTCAATCAAAGAGATTACAGAATTTAACAATGCTATTCCCAATCTCAGTGATTTTCAAGCAAACGAAAAATCATAAGGTGGCAACAGAATGAGGGACAAATCCGGCAATACGTGAGTGATAAGCCAGGTATGTCTCACAAGTCAGTGCAACAAAAGTGCTGTCCGTTATTTACCTGAGAAACCGTGATTTGGAAGCGATCAGAAATAACTCATCACCAACATACTGAGCTTCTGTACGCTGTTAGACACAGAGACGTGTTGCCATATCTAGGGATTTGAACGCCCGAGTAGGCAGACGAGCTAAACCTGGCTGAAAATTACTCTGGTATTATTGGTTGAAAAGATGACGGCAAACTTTTATTACAGCATTTTACCCTTAATGGTTTTACTGGAGTGGATTAATTTTGGACGCCGGTGGCGACTTCCATAGCCGATCCGATCCTAGACACATTCTGACACTACAGCCTTCAGCTATCTATGGCTTGGCTATTACTAAGGGCGCAAGTTAATCTGGACTTTCCGTGTAGATTCGGTTTACGTGCTGGTCTATGCTTAGTTCACTCTATGTTTCGGCGGGGAATCACCTCACAGATGAACATAAATAGGTGCGATTAGGTTAACAAAGCCACAAACACTATATACCCACTGGTGCGTTATTGCCTCTTGTATGGGATCTCATGCAATGATTGACATCAACACAGTGGATGCATATCCGGTATGTAGTGCTTAAATCTGTTATTACTTCGTGTGGTACTGCTGGTTGTTCAGCTGTTAGTCGCCATGTTTCTATGCCTCCTCTAAAACTTCTTAACGCTTGTCGGAATATTCCTCTGCGGCGAAGAGTAAAATTCAGCCCCCTTGGCTATTTGCTTGGATCTCAGAAAGCAACTGAACGACAAACGTGAGGTCTGGCGGGCGTACTGATGGAGCATACGGATGAAATTGCCATTAAAAAGCCCCGAAAACTTTCTTACCTAAACTGGCCCAAAGGTAACAGAAACTTTTGAATGAGCCAGATAGTCAAGCCAATAATACTCCGCGTCCCCAAAAGATGAATTTTTAGTTCTATACAGGCACATATCCTCAGCAAATGTAGGACAGTTATCCAAGTGATCAGTAGGAACCCATAACGAAGTTCCTGAACGATCACAATCAGCCAGTAATGGGTCTGTTGATAACGTTCGGCAACACTGGACTTTGGGTGGACCACTTCAGACAGCAATTCAACTGTTCCCTTCTCATTTAGTTGTGTTCGGGCATCTCTTATGCTGTTTGGTCCGTTGATATTCCTTCATCCTTTAGAACAGAAGTCAGATTTATGAAGTCGTGTACAAATTACTGGAAAGAAATCAACATCATCCTCATTTTCGAAAAGATTCGTTTGTAAACTATCGAGGGACTTGCCGGAGCCTTACTGCATCGAAATGCCTTGCGGCCATTGTACGTTGCAACCTATGTCTAACGAATGAGCGTTCTATCAAAAAGAGAAATTTTGAATTTTTCACAATCGTCGCTGCACAGTTCAAAACATCACATTCCCTTGTATGCCCATCAATTGACATTCGTTTAGTAAGCTGATAATGGTAGTCTTTTGAGATTTCGAGAGTCATCTGTACCAGTTGGCATGGGAAACACTCTTAGTTTATTCATCACGATGAGGTATGTCTCGGGAAGTATTTTAAAATCCTGTGAAATTTTCGTTATCATATTTCGGGTTGAGGTGTGACTGATGACAGTTTGCCTTTAACCTTCAGGATTTCGAGTAAGGTGCAACGACCTCCCATCCCTGATTCACATTTGTAGTACGACATAGCTCAAAATGGGACGCGAACATTGTGGCGTAATCAGGTTTCTGATTACCAGATGTCATGACAGAGTATATAGACGGTTTTGCTCTAATCCACAAAGCACCCAGAATGTTCTAAACAGACCATACGTTTCAGTTCTTCAAGCTGACATGACGTTTGCACCTTATTGGCGGAAGTTTTCGTTAAAAACCGATGGGACTCCTACCTGCTGTTACCCTCCATGGTGGTTTGTTGGAGGTAGGTAAGAAGTTCACGTAACTTGCTAACCGCATCGACACTGCTGGAAGACCTAATGAGATCACAGGTCTTATGACTAAAGATCGTACAGCGTCTGCAATCATAAGCCATTCATGGCGAGTGAGTGATGTTAGTCTTTCTGTGAAAAGCCGAGCGTATTATGAAACTGTCAAAATAGCGTTACTATCGCTTGCGAAACATTGTGCATCCGTATATGGGATGTTCACCGAATGTCCGCTTTTAACCGTCGGCGTTCTGCAAACAGTAGCAGCTTATGGTGGGAACATGACAACGTTGACAAAATTCGTCAATGTGATCTCGCGTCGGGCGGACTGTGTAGACTACTAAGTTGCTTTAGACCAGTTTCCGGTTTGAAAATTCACCGCTTGCTACGCCGTGTTCTGTTTGCAAATGATGTTTTGGGATGAACGCGGCAGCCTGATGGCGAGCGTATTGCTCGGGTCCAGAGCATGAAGACAGTGACAATGAAACTGGCCTCAGCAAGGCATTTCCGGCCTCTTCACTGGGGTCCGAAAGACAATTGATGCTTTTGATTTGACAAGCTGTAGAGTGCAATTAAAGGAAGATATCATTTTGCCACTTCCAGTTAAAAACTCATTCTAACTCTAAAATAGTACGGCCGAATGATGGTTAGAGATTTTACGCTACTTCGTAGTCAGCCTGCGCTTATGTGCTCGACGGTCGCTGTCAGATTCAAAGCCGACTGGAGGTTGTTCAAGAAGTTGTTTAGGATGACAAAAATCCAGTTCTGTCATAATTACACGACTCTTCCGAAACATACTTCTCAGCAAACTTTCATGGTTGTTACATTTTGTTCTCATTGATTGTTGGATTCGTACCGGACAACATTTTCATCTTGAGGAGCATTCTTCACGCCCGCTTTGCTCGAATTTCAACTGACTGTCTTGCATTTACGAGAGTATGACTGTTATGACATTTGTTTTGTTGGGTTACTGTATTTAGGCACCACTTCCACAGTGTTCATCGCCCTACAATATCCCATTTTAACGACGGTATCTCAGTTGTAAAGCAAGGAAAGTGTAACATCTAGGACTTGAAAAGTTCTAATTCATTGCGAATTATTGTTTAGTAATAAAAAATGATTTTCTCGCTATTCGATGCGCTCAAAAAGCCACTGATCAATGAACGTGAATAGAAGGATTAATCAATAAGTTCGTGGTTACAATAAATACACGTCTGTTTCGCACGACTATAAGTCTCTCACATCGTCGAGTCTTGGTTATGGTTTCACAAAAGCTGCTTAACAACCGAAAGATAATTTAGCTTTGCTCTTATTATAATATGTAATATCATTTGAAAATGCTAATTCACGTTGTACACACCACAAAGAATTTTCTGTAGTTTCTACTAGGTGTACAACTGTGTCTGTATTTACGATTTTATCCTTGCATTTTGTGGATATCCACTTCATTTATGGTCATAAAGAATGTATACCTCGTATAACAACATTTACCATAATTTACAGGATTCTTCGATTTTCATACACCGGTAGAATGCTTACTTTTCTAACATTATCAGAAAAATATACTACATACACTTCTGTTAATGCAAACAAATTTTGCATGTAAGATGACGAACCGTTGAAAATACAAAAACTGACAATGTTTTACAAGCATACAAGAAAATAATGTTCACAAAATGTGCAGCATTGCAATTCAAACCAAAATCTTGATATCAGTAGATATCAAGGAAAAAAGTTACCAGAAACCGTAACTTATAGGTGGGCAATTGATAACACTGAATGAGAAACGCCCCAAAGAAGTAATATTAGGTTGTTTAGGAATTTTACAGTACATTTAACGGTGCAGGAGACGTCAGCATTCTTTTTGATCATGAACCAGCATTCATCTTGTCTTACTTGTCTTTAGATCCGGCCGATAGTGTTATCTTGATGACATGACCGGGCTTGCATGTTGTTTTAATCCGACGGGCTATGCTGACTAAGACTTCGGCTTTTCCAGATGCAACCTTTTCAGACAGGCCAAAGAGGAGCAGTCAGATGAAAACAGTTACACTCATAAGATTGTATGTCGCGCTACTGACCACATAGGAGTGCTTAGGTAGCGAGGTACAATTCTATGAGCATACAGCAGAACTACCTTTATAGTTGCGGCACTGCTGTCTTCCGTATCAGGAAGAAGGGGGTTAGAAAAGGTACCCCAAACAAAGAGCACTCCGATCGCCCAACGGTTGACTCTGACCGCCGACGTATCATCGATTGCGGTCGAAAAACATCCGGCATCACCTAGAAATTTGAAGTAGCTTAGAATATATAATTTGTTTGTAGCAGTGCTCAGAATCAGACATCAATGTCTTATTCACTATGCCCTTGGGCTAGGCCAGCCCCTCACCATCCAGAGGACATACGCCCGTAAATCCAAGGTGCTTAACTGGCATTGGAGCCATGGGGGTACAAAGAACGCTTACCAGAAACGGTTGTTGAACAAACTGCCCAGTTCAGGTCAGGTAAGGGATCCTAACGAACACTGGAAATAAAATGCCGCAGCATGGCGTGAAGAGGTATGTTCCGAAGGAGCTGTTCATTTGCGACAGAACTGGATTACCGTCACGTCGATAAATCTCATGAACAAGCGTCGCTCGATCCCACCTGGTTCTGAATATGATGACGATTGTCGTGAACTTAAACGCAAGCTGACTAAAAGTTTGCGCAAAGACCGTGAGCACTACTTGGTCAAACAATCGCAAGAGGTGGAAAAAACTTTTTTTTATCTGGGAATAGCAGAAAGCTTTTTTTCCCTGATCCGTGGTT
>LUCH01002777.1:46440-60060 GCA_013368495.1 Paragonimus heterotremus | reverse complement strand
TGTGTCGCAGTCAGTGGTGTACCTGTATCCATAACATTTCTGGTTCTTCCGCCTAGTCTTCTTTTATTAATTCTCAGCCTTCTTATTAACATTTTCTTCTAGAGTATTCCACGTCACTGTTGAGGTGAGCGGCGGCCCGAGCCACAGTACCTTTTCATCAGACTTATGGTCGCCATGATGATTCTGACGATTTTTTGGTAACTTTTGTTTGGTGGAGTAAATCATTTTTTTTCGTTTTACAGTTACAGTCATGAGACATTTTCTGCGACCCAGTCGACTTGACACCAGTCCAACTCATTCTGAAATGTCGAGACAGTGGAGTTATTGGTGTCATATCTGTCTTAGCTCTATTACACTAATCGAAGCCGTCAATTTCGTTGAACACGAAATTATGAGCAATGTAAAATCTTTGAGGACATTTTGTCGTTTGTTCAGTGTCTTTAAATACATTTCCAAAGTAAGGTGTCCACTGAACATGCTGTTTGTCTATAAACAGGATGAAGGTCACAGTCTCAGGCATTTCGTTCTTAAGCTGAACTCGTTAACTTTAGGTTATGTTTTTCAGATTTCTACCCTAGAACAGTATAGAGAAGACTCTACGAAAAGTGACTGTATCAACAGTGTGTATATAAACCGGTTTCATCAGAAGCTAATGGAGCAAACATTTTGGGCTTTCGCATTAAATTTTTTCAAGCCAGCTTCTTAAGTATTTCGTCTAGACATTCATAGTTACAACAACCCCCCTTCTTGCCTTCTTATTCTGTTACGACGTACATTTAGTAGGTTGTAGACACATCGAGATCGACGAATGGAATAATAATAGCATTAACTAGACCACAGTGTTCCTTCAGCCTCTGCAGCACACACCCGCATTCTAGGCGCTCGACATATGCTGCAATTTGTAGGAATGCGGTAAAGAAACAATCCCTCAAGGAGGTCTTTGTATCTGGTCCGAAATCAAAGTAAGCTGGTTATAGTTCCAGTTCGGTTCTTTCGTTACTCTGAACGCCCATTACTTCGACTTGCTTTTCCAGCACAATCATCAGGATACCAATCAATGCAATTAACTTAGTTGTCCTCTTAGTAGCTCCGAAGGTCAGATCGCCACTCCGGTCATGTGTGGTAGTCAATGGACGGCGCACAAATATCACGACACAATCACAATGACAAGTTATACTAGGAGACTTTGCTGTCTTTCTTCTATGTATAATGATGCATTACTGTAGACCCATAGTCGCTGTTCTTTGCAACTTATGCACTGCTGTACTGCCTGTTCATGATTTTCTTAATACTCTACGGAAATGTGGAAATCCCTTTCTAAGGAACTCAATCACGGTTTTCTCTTTGTGGAGACGTTCTTGCTCGAGATAATGCTTCTTTGCTTACCCGATTAACCACCAATGGCGATAAAATCCCAACAGTACTCTACAACAAACGAAGATTCTTACCGTTTCAAATATGTCCATTACGGTAATGAGAATAAAGACATATAGGCGAACATATGTTTTCGATAATTCATCTTCAGGCCGGTACGGTTATATAAGGAATTAATAGAGTCTCTAGCTGAGAATATCATTGGATCCCCAACATTCACCTGGACAGCGCAAATTTTGATCATGCCCAACGAACGTTACGAAAAAAAACTCTATTCTTCAATTGTAGCTACTTCATAAACCCAGTCAAACAACTGGGTGCTTATCCCTCGTCTAGGATGGACAAAAAAATGGTAGCATACAAAACTCACCACGACATACACAGTGAACTGGATTTAAAGAGTGCTTACCGTTAAGTGCCTCTGAATGATAAAGAAAAACAGCTCACGATATTTAAGGCCTGTCGTAAACCCCACCAGTTTTGCCCACATAGTCAACGTCAGCATTTGCGGAAGAAATGTTGCAAGTAAATAAACAGTCATAAAAAAAACTCGTCATTGAAACGAGGGATGCTACTGCAATAACTGGGAGCAGATGAGTTCAACAACATGGATCCTTACGGCCTCAAGCCTTTACAACAGGTGGTTCTATGCACATAGAACAATTGGCTGTCAATCTTCCTTTGTCTTGGGTTTAGCCATGAGTATCACTCACGACTCACTCTGATGTGTGCTTTTAGTCATCTTATTTAAGCCTTGTTGTTCTGGCCTCATGTTACTCACACGTTGACAACGGACAAGTGTGTGTGAAATTAATTCATGTCATAACTGGCTCAAAGGGACTCGATGTTTCAAATGCCATTTGATGTTTGGCAAAGAAGCACACACATTGGTGGGTGCTATCAAGAAATTAAAGCCTAATCTTGCGAGTGATTATTTCAGGCTTGTCATTTAGTAGCGGACCGTTACACAAACAAGCAGAAAAAAGGATTAGTGATAAAATGCTGTACTGGAGGCTTGATATTTCCGAATTCAGTTAGAATATTGTGTTCAGACTTGGTGAAAAGAGCTAGACCGATTACCCTGCCTCTCCTAACTGTATCAATGCCGTGTACATATTTGAAACGTACACGATATTTTTTAGCAGTCGAGAATTGCTCGAATGTTACACTTCGTGTTCAAACTACTTAACGGTTCGTAGTGTTTTTCTAAATGTCAATTATGTTAAAAAATCAGATCCAGTCTTATGCAACTCTCGAATAACAGAACCACACAACCTTTCGTAAGTGGTGTCAATTCTAACAGCTCGCTTAACGTTGTTACTCACAATCGATTCTTGTTAACTACGGCTGACAAATATTCTCGCTCCCCGTTTGCACTTGCACACTAAAATATACCAGCTGAAGTTCTGATTAGTTATTTCTGTTAACTATTTTAATTTTACTACGCCTGCCTGCACAGATCCAGACCACGGTGCTTCGTTCGTTTATGCTGACTTATGGACATGCCTCTACGGTAAGGAAGTTACAAGTTGCTGGTCAGCTCGAGCGGCATACTTTAGAGAGCGATACCCTGTCTTCAAACTCCTTGAACTTACCTATGGATCTGTGGCAGCTCATCCTCCTCAACGCTTTGCACTTCATAAGATCTTTTTTTGAAAAACTGCAAATAAGACCCCGCATGGAAGACTTTTCCCTCACGACTGCACGTCGACCTCCGACAACACTTTCTTTGACTCTCAGGCTTTAGACGAGATCTTCCTAAACTGAGCCTTAAGTCATCTAAGTTTGAAGTCCTGGTGGAGGAATTCGATTCATTGAAATGTAATCCGTGCTGTACTCCCTGACGACATTAAGAGTAAAGAGGGGAAACCACGTTCACTCATCATGCACTCTTAGAGGCAAAGATTATAATGAAGTGTCAAATACTGATCCACACCAACCGGAGAGTTTCGGTCTTTTGACGATACCAACAGCCATGCCTATAATATCCGCTACTACGAGAGCTTCTGTTCCTGATCTATCATACACTGCAAGTCTAGAGCTTACCCACACCTTCTTTCAACTTACCCGAAATACCGACTGACATCGTAAACTCACCGGTAAAAAAAACAGAGAACGCATTCGTACAATCTTTTCAGTAGGGAGTCATGAGGTATATATGTAGTTTACCGAGTTCCTACACTGTTTCATTCCATCATTTTGTTCGACAGTTGCGATCTCGAAGCTAATCATGTTTAATCCCATCCCTAGTAGGTTGGGCCACAAAGCAACACTTTGTTCTGAACGTTGTTCACTTCGTTCGTTTCCACACTCTATTCTCATCCCCGTTAACATTTTGTCGGTTATTTGTGTTTGCTATCGCATATGTAGTGTCAGATGATTTAAGTGTCGCATGCAAGTACTGAAGATTTCTCATTCACTTTTAACAAGCGTCTGCTGACTCCAACATGTTCGAATACAACAACGATCTCTGAGAAGTTAGAAGAATAAAGCTGGCAATCACAGCAACACCCTTTGTGCCCAGCTGGTTGCCCGAACATGTTCGACACAGTGACATTGCCTGTAAATGATTGCTACCCGATCGACTTGTGCCCATTAATGACATGCAGTGGGCCCTCTGTGCGTGACGCATTACTTCATCTAGTGTTGCAGTAAAGTACACAAACTAACGGGGCTGTGCGATACGCATACTCTTAACATCATGTCACCATTTTCAGCGCGCTGTATTCAGATACTAAACATACAACCCAGCCACTTCTCATTGGTTGAGCGTTCAACTCGGCGAACAATAATTTGATATCTTGGTGTCTGGTTTACATCAGAAGGTTGACAAGGACGATGTAGAACGCATTATCAGTTATACCTGACCCGTTGCCCACTGAAGTACATGTCGACATAACGTACAGGCAACGCATTTCTATTCTGTATTAACCAACATTAATTGATGGACTGTTCATTGAGATCCACTCAATCAACCATTGTTCCAATGTGGAACTCAGTGCGACTCCCACTCCGTCTTGACTACGAGCTGCAGTTTCGATGTCATCAGATACCCTAACTGAGAAGCGCTTTGGTCACCACGTATCTAGAAGTGAATCCGAGTGAGCACAGGTGTTGAAATTGTTGATTCACGTTTCCACGAGAGCATACCCCAAGCTCCAGACTCAAAGAATACTCATTGAAGAAGCTTGTTGACCTACTTGCAGGAGGATGCAGCCATTAAAAGCGCTCATGTTAATAAACTGTACTGGCTTCGTAAAACGACTGTCTTGTAAGATTTCCGTAGTAGTCATAAAAAATGCAGTGTTTGGTGTGCAAACTCATTTTCGGCAATTCACCACCAGACTCAATAAGAAACATTTTCGCGATAGTTTATAACAGAGTCCTTACTTCAGGAAACAGAGATCAAGTGGCTTTATGAAGTCTGTCAGTCTGAAATCAGGAAAACACTTCGAAAAATGGATCTTGACTAGTAAACACACTGCAAGGTTGTTAAGGTAGTTTCAAAGCCTGAAAGAAACGTTGTTAAGCACACGGCGGTGGAGCTTGGAGATGAATTGCGACCGCTTTAGCTGTGGACTGGATCATACGATTCACTGCTCTCAGGTGGATCACTCTACCCAGACAGACTGTAAAAGGCCTCCGTTACATTGACAGGATCATTGGAATCCATTAGGCTTTATACTGCGACGCTGCTGATTAACTTCGTTATTCCACTGCTGAACCAGACAGAGTGATGTTTACGAACCGATTCACAAAAGCATCTGGTTGTACAGCCGACAGAACTGGTTCCTTAATATGCAGACAACGAGGCCACATAAACAGACGTGTTATCTTTCAAGCATGCACACAAACCAAACTGGGAGTAAAGCTGGCATGCAGATTAAGTGAGCAAAATATCTTACTAACTGAACTTGTATTTCTACATGTGATAATCTCCGCCTGCATAGCACTCTTGAACAGTAAGCCGATGTGCACGGTTTTCTTTCCTGTTTAATGCAGTTTACTGTTTTTATTCCTGTGTTACATATCTCTGTCAGTAAAACTTCTCCGGGTAAGACAGTTTATAGAACTGCTCCAGGTGTGAATGCCAGCTGACTGGAAACGATAAAATTCCTGAATATTGCTTCGACTCTGCCCGTCACCCTGTTAATGAGGTTTATTTTTACGATGATTAAAATAAAACCGTTGGAATGAAATAAGGAGCATCCCAAGTACAACATTTTTGTGTCGTGCTCTGAGTTATCCGGTGCCTGTGTGCACCTAGACAGTCCAGTTGGTTAATCATTTCAGTCAACCGGTGAAAGTTAGATTATATGGAGTACAGTTTGGGTAATTTCTCAGTGGGATTTTATTGTTGTCCCTCGTACCACTCATACAAACTGGACTGATTCACTGATGACCTCATTTTACGAGCGTGTTGCTCAGAGAGATGGTTGATTCTGTGCTCGATTAAGTCCATTTAAATCATGTGAAAGTTGGAATACCGGATAAGCAACTGAAGAAGCTGCTGTCGGCTTGCACGTAAGATACCCATTTTCATTTTGATGGGAAAGTCTATCGCCAAAAAGATAGGGTCGCAATGGACTTGTCACTGGTCCGATTGTTGGCTGATATCTTTGTGAGGATCACTGAACAAACAAAATTGACAGGAGTGATGAATCAGTGTGCACTGTACAAACGGTATGCAGGTGACATTTTCTGTATCGACAACGGCAACACTGGTGCTGACTCCCTATCCTCATTAACCAACTCAGTTCATAAGAAACTGATTTTACTATGGAATTAAAACATGACAGATAACTAGCTTTTTTTGATGTTGCACCGTCGAAACGTCCAGATGGATCTATTCATTGAGGCGCATATAGGAAGCGGATATGGGCTAGCCAGTATACGCATTTCTACAGATTTCACCCAATGGTGTGCTGTCTCAATGCGCTTTCTAACAAACCGAATCTCTAAAATGTGTACTGATGACATGTTAGACAAAGAGCCCAAGTTTTTATGTGAAACGTTTCGTGTTGATGGATGTCCGAACAAATTCCTAGTTTACAGTAGGCAACGAATGGGACCACAAGAAGTTGAATCATCTGTCAGATTCAAGATTATCCCTATGAACTTACCGTATAAGAACGGATTAGCAGGCCTATCGCTGAACAGAAGGATCGATAAAACCCTGGGAATAACTCATCACAGTGTACAACTAAAATTAAGCCAAACTTATGCCTCTACCTCATTTTGTATTTACTCATTTTCCTGTTACCGCACAGCAAGTTTTATCGGTCGCACAACAAACTGTTTATCAAAGAAAATACGGGAACGCCTTCCTGTTTGGTTGACGGCCGGACAGCAACAAGAGATTTCAAACTTGAATTTGACCAACCTGGTCGATCCCAGTCAGAGGAGCATTGTGGATTTCACACGTAAGCGCATCTGCGGCGCCACGTGAAATGTATCCTGGAGGCTGCGGAGACTATCGGAATCCTACTGTGAAACTTTAATTTTTGCACGTGTATATCTTTTGTCCATGTACTGAAGTCACCATAGCCTACCACCGTTGAAACAACTGATACAAAACCACAGCAGTCATGTTTGTAATACTCTAATGACAGTAGATTGCTACTGTCTTAGGTTATACACAATCCTGGCTTGATATACTTATTGCGTTGTATTTGTCCTGAAGATGACGCATCGATGATGAACCGGTTCACCACATTTCGGCCTAGGATTTATGCATATTTCCATTATGGTAACCTTACTGGGCTGTTGAACGGCTGTTAATAGTCTGTGTCTCAGCTTCGGAGTGTTTAATTTCTATTGATTTCTGAAAGAAACACAAAACAATTTCCATTAATCTGTTCAAAATTCACAGCAAAAGGAAGACTACTGCCTACTGGAACCCCTTCAGCACTCCAGGACTGGCATCCCACTCTCAAACTGAAAAGCGGGAAAATTCAGTGATGACGAATGACTAGAAGTAGAGTACGCTGAACTACATGCAAAAGAGGTTGAAAAACGAACAGGAACTAAAGGAATGATATACTACTAACCAACGCTCAGTATATATCAATAAAAGGTTAGACCTGTGGGAAATCTCAGTAAGTCACATCTTGAAACATCAGCCTTGAGTCACGTGACTGAATTTGAGGAAGATTTCTCCGGAAAGTAAGTATAACCCTTTGTTAGCGGCTCAAATCACACTGCACTTTCGCCGTGACCTTCGAATCAGGCGTCGAGACGGTGTGCGATAACTGTGCCAGACTTGATTGACCAACAAATTATTTTGGTGGAATGGTGAAAGATTAAAATCGATATACAAATATCCTTAAAGAAAAGTGAAACTGCACAAACTCCAAGGCAACTCTCTGTGGGCAGTTTGATCAGACCAGCATGGCGAAAGCACGCAATACTGGAGTGTTCACGTTTATTTAATGTCGCTGCTGCAGCATTAACCTAAGTATCTCCGCTGATGGCAGTATGCGACAAGGTGTTTTCAAAATTGGTTTACGACTCTGATCTTAGTTTAATTAGAACAATCGAGTCAGTTGTGCGGAAACTACCTGCTAACTTATACTTCAGAAAGGCAAATGAATCCTCATTTGTGAAATTCTATAATGGTGAACCGCTGTTCGCCGACCTAACACGGTTCTTACAGGATCGAACAGGCACTGGTTGCGTGAAATAGTGAGTCCACAGCAAGTCTGAAATCTGAATTGCACATAGATTCCAGACAGATGAATGCACCGTCAAATTCGGTTAGTATCAAGAGGAACAAGCATCTCGTGTAAAGTTGCATTCCACCCATATACAAAGTGTAGTATGCTAACTATCAGTGTTTCGTCTGCAAGGATGCTCACTTTTCTAACAAGTATCCACTAGCTCTAGGAAACTGGTTGGAACAGAGGTTTTGAACAGTACAAACTGGAAAACTGTGCTTCTGATGCCTGAAAGTCAACTGTTCAGACAGAGACTGCAGGTCAACTAACAGGTTTAAAGTCCAGGGATGTGTACGAAACCATAATCGCCTGATGCACTGTTACACTCTCTTTATTTTAGTGAAGTCGCTTCCCACATATAAGTATGAGACCAAAAATAGTACACAACAAAGCCTCCAAACTTGGAGACCAAGTGTCTACTGGGCGAAGTAAACACTTAGTCTGGTACAACTCTATAGACGGCACTTACCCGAACAAGTGGCCGGGATGTTTACAGAACAATCTGCTGGCAGTGATCAAACCAGAGCTGTTGTTTCTGGGTTCGCGCCACACAACTACACAGTATGCAAACAAACAATGGAACGGCATTTTTCATGCGTACTTTCTTACTAATCTAGGAACCTTACACAGTAACAAGTTCTGGAGGCATTTTGCAGGTCATACCGAAGGTAGGTCGGTGAAATCTCCAAGTCTCTACATTTCTACATTTACCTTTACCAGCTGCCATGCATTTGGTTCTAATTTCTATAATTCACCTCAGACATTCACCAACATACCTCGTGTTTCTTCAACTCATTCCTATTATCCTCAGTTAACGAAAGAATACCGTTCAAACTTGTGGAAGTCCGAGAAAGTAGCTGTGGATGCACCCCTACTGATGGGTCAATCATCAGTGAACCTAGATTTCGAAGACGACAGAGATAACAAAGACTATGTATCATGACTATTAGAATTTCTATACGTCAAAACCGATGCTACATAAAATGATTCTAAGACAATAATTCTCACTGAGGAGGCGTTTTGGTGTCCAGTTATTCACCAGGCTGGACATTTAAATCACAAATGTTTCATTACTAAGTTAAGTGGTATCAACTATGCATAGTAGTTTGATGGTATGGGGTTGAGCGTCTAAGCTGGTGTAGATCAATGAATATCCATCAATATACAAAATGGCTGCATTGTTTTCTAACTGAAATGTCGTTGGCTGCCTATTGTTATCGTAGCCCTTTGGACCGGAGGTCGGCATGGTTGTATTTGGCTTCTGACCGTTTGACCTTAAATCAGAATGATTGATTAAATTTTTTAAACGTTTACTAGGTCGTTCTTATATCCCTTCTAACTTCCAAATGACTGCTTGTCTACTGTCAACAGTTAACCATGTTCCTTCGCTCATTTGAGCGTTTGCGTTTCCCCAAGTCCTTTCTCCCCATAACTGGGGAAGATATCTCATAAATTAAATCTACCTAGTTCGGGTAATCAGCAATCACTGGCCTTGCCATCACCTACGAAGTATACCTTTTGACACATATTCCATCTTCGGCAATGATACCCTTGTCGGATGAAACAGTCAAGAAGCACTCTGGGTCAAAAGATCGCTGGAGAGAAAATATTCTAACCCTACGCGATAGGGATTGTCGCAGAATGGATTTTGTTGGATGTAGCTCACAGATAAGTAAACTCATGGAGGACAGTCAACGTCATACACTTTGGTGAAAGGCAGGACAACTTTCACGAGCCGTACCAAGAAGGCTTTATCGAAGTCCACCCGAAGTAGAAGTCTGTGCGAGACCGTAAAACAAATTTGACGATGTCGCATTCAGTGCGGTTGATGGGTGGTAATGATAAGGTAGCCCAGAACTGAAGCACCAGATTCTTGCTGTCGTTGGACAAAAAGTTTATTGCACTGAAGCGCCTGTACATGATAGGATAGCGTTTTGCAAAATGCGGTGATTTGCTCCGATACTACTAAGTAATAGACAAACACGTCAGTCGATGCTTTATCGGGTTGACTTTTGAAAACGGAGTAGCTAACTACCGTTGGTATCTACCTCGTCATCCTGTGTATTATCCTACAGTGCATATTCCATCAGACGTTAGATGTCAAACCATAGCCTACGGAACCATTTGGAAATCGTTATCACAATCAACGGACTTAACCTAACTTGACAGCAAAGTTCTCCCTTGACGTATCATCTTTGTTTACAAATGTTTCATTGATTATACTGTGGCCTGCAGTCTAGATGTCTGTCTACCCTCAGCAGAACTGGAACAGTCATTGTACTTTCGTACCCACAACGTACAATTTGCACCTCATGGGGAACTATATTGACAAATGTGGTGTGGCAGTGAGATCCTCACCGGGACCTTTGTTTGCAGACATCTCTGAGGCGAAGCCTGCAAACGACCGGCTAGAAGATGGCAGTTGCGTTTGTAATGTTCATAGGCGCGCTGAATCACCTCCTTGTGGTGCCGACTGGGCGGTCTCGGTGCAAACCTTGAATGGCTAAGAGTTCAGCAACTCCAGATAGGGTCAACCACTCTACCTGGTTTTAATCGTACTGGTTACATTCGATCAAGACAATGAAATCACCGCCAGCACCTCCATGCAGCCAACTACCAGTACATAAGATAGGCGAGCAGAGTACACCTGTTCAGAATGTGGCCAGATTTGCAAATCGAATGCTGGCCTGTCGGCGCATACTCGTATGCATCGATGCAGGAGTGGTCCAGAGCAGGAAGTAGATACCCAGCCTGCCACAATCTCTGACTGTGCCAACTGTGGCCGCAGCTTTCTCACCAAAATTGGTCTCAGTCAACACAGAAGTCATGCACATCCAGTTGAAAGCAACCATGAAAAACTCATGTTCATGAACACTGCCGGATCCAACTGGTCTCAGCAAGAATCGGCTTCTCTTATCAGATGTGCCGATGCACTAGCTTCGTTGTGTCCTACTCGATGCGAACTTCATCATCGGCTCTTGTCACTTTTCCCAGGTCGTACTTCGGAGAGTAGTCGGACGGGCCTGTGTGCAGTGAATTGGTAGGGGAATACTGTCTCCACTGCCGATTCAACCACCGTCTCACAGACTAATGCGACATCAGACATTGGGTCTCAAATCGCTGATTACTCTGAGTGGTTCACCTGTTTGATCTAAAAGACGATTACCCAAATGGAGTCCAATAGCGAGACTTTCTTCCACAGTGAGGAACTACTAACTATTGCCCGCGATCTTCAGGCAGGCATTCTCGAAATGGTGCAGGCTAAATCGCTGCTGAACATGCTCTCTTCACTAGCTTTTCCGTACACCTGGCGACTTGTCACTCGACGACGTGGTCGTGATAACGTGGGAACCCATGTGACCACGAAGCAGATACGGAGGACAAACTATGTATCGATCCAAACGCTGTACCACCAGCGTAAGAAAGACGCTGCGTTTCCAGTTTTTTCTGACAACTGAAGAACTGCCTATAAGATGAACCGTGGCCTCCCAGATAATTTCAACGAAAACTGGTCCAAGGTACTATCGGCTCATCCGCACACTGATGAGCGACACTCTCGTGCGATTCTACCTCCGGACTGGTCTCTGGTCGAACCGATCACTGGAGAAGAAGTATCACGCACCTTGAAGCGCATGAGGACCACGGCTCCAGATTTGGACAGATTGTTGCCCAACCATTTGAAGCGTATGAAAGTTGATGCCTCGGCCGGATACTTCGACTTGTTCCTGTTAACCCAAGGTTGTCCAATCCATTTGTGCCGCTCCCGCATCACGCTTGTACCCAAAGTAAACAACCCTTCATCTTTTATTGAGCTCAAACCCATCGCCGTATCTTCAACGTTGATACTTTTTTCCACAGGATATTGGCCGATCGTTGGAATTCGCGCTTGCAACTGCCTGCGCTCCAGTTTGCTTTTCTATGCCATGTCGGTTGCCTTGAGGCGGCCTCCCTGCTCCATGCACTGCTTTGGAACTCATGTACCACGTGTTCAAGCTTATGTGCGGCTTTCATTGACTTGTCCAAAGCGTTTGATTCCACCTCACAAGATTCGATTATCAGATCGGCCCAAGCTTTCGATGCTCCTCAACATCTAGTGCATCATATTGCTGACTCCTACCGGAATGTTTCCGGCACACTCAATGGCTCCGTTCTCCGATCCCAGCGTGGCGTTCGCCAGGGTGACCCACTGTCCCCGCTTCCATTCATCATGAATGAGGTGTTGGCACTATCTAGACCATAGCTTGGTTACAAATTCCACGATATACTGGCTAGCGGTTTCGTCTACACAGACGATCTGATCGTTCTAGCCGAGAATCCTACGCGTCGCTTCGAGAAGCTTGCAGCCGCAGCTAGTGCCCTGGAACCGAAGATCAACACACAGAAGACTAAGTTCATGGTCATCCGCGATGACCATAGACACAGTACGACCGCTTTCTCTGAAGAATCTATTCACTTCGGCCTATACATCATCCACTCAATAAGAGCCTCTGACACGGTGATCAATATCGATATCCCGCTCACCTGGAGAGGCAAAGCGTTTACTAATCACCATCTGCAACTTCGTAGGATGCTGGATGAAACTACCAAGGCGCCCTTGAAGCCACACTAACGTCTTGAACTCCTGAGACAACATCTGATCCAGAAGATGAATCACTCATTAGTGTTGAGCCCAGTCCACCGTAACACGCTCAAAGCGACGGACTGTACGATTCGCCAGTTTGTTCGGCAGTGACCCCGTCTTCCTAAAAACACCAATCAGCTACATCCATACCCCAATTCGTTTGGTCGGCTTGGGCATCCCGAGTTTGTCTAACACTATTCCCATCTCGCGCAAATCTCGAGTGGAGAGACTTCTTTCCAGCCAATGTTCAGTTCTACGGAATGTGGTCAAAGATAATTCGTTTGGCCCTATCTTGAGGGAAGTGAACATCCCATCAGGGTGTAGTGGTGACGAACAAGCAGGAAGCCCATATGATGTGGATGAATAAACACTACCGTTCGCTTGACGGCCATGGTCTTCAGGAAGTGTCATGCTCTCCACTATCTAATCGTTGGTTGTTTAACCCAGATCGCATCTTCCCCAGAATATTTATTCGTGCCATCCAGCTCAGATGTTGTCTGTTGCGGACTGAGGTTCGAAATTCACGAGGTGACCGAAGTGACCACTCAGTTTTCTGCTCTGGCAACTGCGGTCAACCGGAAAGCCTTGCTCATATTCTGCAATCATGCTGGATCATCCATGACGTGCGTTGTGCTCGACACAACCGTGTGGCCAAAGACCTGATGAAACGACTGCGCAGGTTGGGTTATACAGTCTTCGAGGAGTTGCGAGTACCAACGGCGACCTCGTTCATCAAACCTGATGTGATCGTGGTTCGTGACGGAGCTGCTGTGGTGCTTGACGTCAGCATAGTGGATGATTACCGAAGCCAATTTGCCTGGACAGACAAGATTGTGAAGTACGGGACAGACTCTTATAATGCCGCTATTAAATCGGTCCTCCATACTTTGGGCTGTGATGTGAACTCTG
>LUCH01002777.1:8590-46144 GCA_013368495.1 Paragonimus heterotremus | reverse complement strand
CTGTTATATACAGCACAAATAACTTTTCATTTGACAACTAGCCCATGAACGCTTGCTATTCTTGTGAGAGGATTTGTCAACTGTTCAGTGTTGCTAACTACGCAGACAGCCTGTTTCCACATTCACCTTTTTACATATCTGCTGGTTAATTGTGGTGTGACTGTTTGTTCTTCCCTTTAACGAGGCTGTGTTTATTGCTCTTCAAAATAAACGATATGGATGGTATTCTGTGCGTCAAGTACAGTCACGCAAATGCCGTGAGATGTCGAATTTTGGCCACAGCCGAGGCGATCAGAATCTGAGCGAATAACCCACCATTGCTTGCACAGAAGCGCTTTGTTCAGGTTTTGTGGTTGTCATATCTAACCACCTACATCGTGATCGTCCAAACTGCTATGGTTCCAGCTGCGCTATAATTGTAAAGTAACCGTACCAAAATGTTCTCTTTATATAAGTCAGTTTAACTTGTTATTTACATTCGTTTCGCCCTGACAACTCTGTTTCATATAAATAGTATTTATTTGACCTAATGATAAGTAACCGAAAACGAGCTTGTTCGCGACACCGTTTTTTCTAATGACTATTCTGAGGAGTTGTAACCAACTGTATTCCATGTTAATTTGAAGTCGTTTCAACTTCACGACTTGGACAAGCAACAACAAAACTTTATTAATGGTATTACGAAGATTTGAGTATGTGGTATTTACACAAGATATTTAAATGTAGCATCTATGACTTAAACGTGTATAGTGCTTCGGGGATGAGGTGGATCTCACAGCTAATGGGTACGAGCTTGCTGTTTGGTCGATGAGTATATTTTCTCACGTTCCACCAGTCCACGACCTTCTCGGGTGTATTACTCCTGTTACATTGCTTACCAGATGTACGCTCCGGAGACCACGGAAGGCGCGCTTGTCGTAAAACAGTCTTAGTAAATATGAAGAAATAGGTTTCTGGTTAAGGTAGATTGTAATACTTTTGCGGTGTTTCACTGTTCTGTACGTCATTTTGCTAATCCCGTGTAATTAGTGCATCAGACCGTACTGTACATGTTTGTATGAAATGATAAAAATAGGGACAACACAAATTTTGAGTAGATCTGACTACGAGCAATTGTTGGTTCTTCTCACAATACCGGTGGATGACAGTTAGTTAAAACACTCCAGTGCTGGGTTGTAATTCAGCTCCATTGCTTCACATAGTCAACAACGCTTGGAATACTTCGAATACTTCTCGAATACCATTGAAAGTCTCATGAATAATGCTCATCCTTGATTAATCCAAGCCTTTACCTCACTCAGTATTTTATGTCGAAATTTACTATAGTCCATTTTTCCACCGGAGTGTCATGTTCAACCCACTTTCTTTTACAAAGATATATTAAACCTAACTGCATACCTCTAACGACGCTTTTGAGACAAGTTGCGGAGCACTTGTTTAATTTGAGATGTCTTAAGACTGTCAAATACAATACTGTCCTCTGATGAGCGCGAAAGCTCAAATGGTCCCCTTTCGTTTAAGAAATGCACCTCGGTTGCAGTTTGCGACAGCTGTTGTTGGTGGTGACAAACTGGCCCGGCAGAAAAAGTTGGACGGGGAGTTGCTAACATGTCTTGTGCCAGCTGGACAGTCGTTCTGCACATAGTGATAATTTTTTTCATGCCTTTCTAGACACTCTTGTTTTACTATCTAGCTTGCCACCGTTCAGAAAGCTACTAGGTCACAAAAATGGTGTTATACTGAAGCAATACAAAACAACCCATCACAACATTCACATCGACAAATGCCTAAAGTTAGGCCGCCTGTTATATGACACTATTCTAGTTTTGGCTGATAAGATTGTGTGGCCACATTCCGTTATAACATAACCAGATATAAGGAATGGCCTTGTATAAACGAAACGATCAGTCCTCTCCGTTAATATATTAAAAGTATGATATCAACGTGGGGATACTCGTAGAACTAAAGCGGTTACTATAACGCTAAACAAACAGTATTCAGTTTAATTCCTCCGGCAAGCTATACCGTCAAAATGACGAAGTAGCAATGGGGTCGCCACTAGACCCATTTTTGACTGATATCTTTATTTAAAGTACTGGGTTGCCTTGATTCAATCCTTCAAAACCACAAGAAGACAAACGTTGCGGGATTTAAACATTTCGATTTATCTAAGCAGCCGCATACTAAATACACACAGAACAGACAGTCAAATGAGCAGCGGAATGCGAAACCCGGCATCATTAATTGCGAAATACATCCTGGAAACAGGTCGCAACTTCGGTCCAACCAGGTCGTTCACTGTGTTGCTAAGACACCCAGACCTCCAAATTCTGGCCTTCAGTGAAGCGGTGCCGATCAAACAAAGAAAGCCAATGTTGTGTGTGTAAAAATTGATGGTTCACATCGTCCACCTCCCGTGGTTGCGGCCTTTTGGCCCAAAAAGTTCACTCTGTTCAACTATTGTTGCCGTGCGCCTTTGTTATACATTCTGTATGTATTTAGTGTGAGGCTGACGAGATAAATGGATATCTTTATGATAAAACTAGAGTGTAGTTCATTAGCTGATCAAATAAAATAAGTCACACTTTACAAGCCTTATGTAGATGATATCATCCGTGTGGTAGATGGATCTAACAACCTCAGTGGGATACTGACTTATTTCAACTCTGTGCATAAAAATATTCATTTTCCCCTAGAACTCGAATCGCCCGCAGGTATAGCGTTCTTAGATGTACTCAAGTCTCGCTGCTAGAATACATGATACAATAGGAGGTGTAATGTAAGGCAACTTGGACGAGCAATTATACAAACCTCAATAGTTTTGTACCGTTAAGACAAAATAGGAATTTAATCCAAAGTCTGATAGACCGGGCCACGAAAATATGCTTGAGAGACACCACTGAAGAGGACAGACGGTTTACATCTAATACACTCGTTGAAAGGTGGCTATCCGGAGCAGTTTACTCATAAGAATCTGTCAATAAGCGCTAAGATAGAGAAACCAGGAACTGCAGGAAAGATGTCTGTCTATATCTCCCTGACCTTAAGGGGTGATAACGTCGCTGAAAGTGTAACCAGGAAGCTCAGTGTGGCAATTAATAAAACATACTTCGTAGCTCAACTACGCGTTCAGTTTACCTCCACACCATTAATGCGCCCCCAGTTAAAGGATATATTGCCTGTACTTGCCCGCTCTTTTTGTGTTTACCGTTTCTTTTGGTCCTGCGGAACAAGCTACATAGGCCGCACAACACGCCGATTATCCGAACGCATTCGGGAGCATCAACCGGTATGGCTAACGCGAGGATGGATAAGGCCTTGTTCGTTTACTGTCGCTGTGCATTTGATCGAGTCACAGCACGTGATCAGTTTGACTGATGTCTTCAAGCCAATCTGTCCAATATACCCGGGCGAAATCGAGGCAGGTCAAAGGTCGTATATTGTTAATCGCAGAGGGTATTGCAACTAGCCTATACTCATAACCACTAGCTAATCAGAACGTTGAACCACTTATGGCCGTGTACGCAAACACAGGAAAGAATGATTGCATTGATGTAACCCTCCTCTCGCGAGCTCCGTGCCACTCACGTGATCAACGTTATGTGACTAAGTCTCATGACTCAAATCAGACAGGCACTGCTGACTGACATCTCTTGCCCCAGTAATATGTTATCTACCACAACCATCGAACTCATATTAACGTGTTGTATTAACTCTGACGATTAAAAACCGAAAACGAGCTGGCTTGCTAAGCATTTCTTCCCGTGCAGAAAACGTTGGACCGCTTAATAACCAGAACAACGAAAGGTCGGTTCTGAATTGATCAAAAAAGCTTTCCATAATGATCTCGACCTGTTAGAAAAGTTTGATTTGTTTCCATTCAACGATATCTTACGTGTAGATGGACAGGTGCAACAGGCCCACTTATCCAGCAGGACAAATAATCAAAGTGTTGTACATACGAAACTGTTTGCAGCCGGACGGCTTATTCGTCACCAGCACGAAATCAAGAACTTTTCGAGAACAATCTGTGCGCCGTCGGGCATAATTTAACTATGTTGACTAGCAACCGCTAGCAGGTCAATCACGTAATTTTGTAGGAGAATGGCAAACAACAGCGTGGTACATTCATCGAATGGTGAGTTGTTCTTGTGTGCCTTAAATCGGTTTGTCACCATGCGAGAGTGTTCGCGGATAGTATGAGGCTACAGTGTCATGAAGTTTTCGATAGCTACCGAGGATATCAGTTGCTTCTGTTTCGACGGTAATTCTCCCCTACTGGTGGCCACAGCAGTCAATGAGGAACAGTTCATTTTGCGGCAGCAAGTCACCAAACACTTGACCTATCTTTATTGGTTTGAATGATTGAAGTGCTATCGATTCGCATTGCTGACTCTTTAAAAGCGGTAATTCGTCGAACCCAAACTTCTAGGACTTGGTGCCTCAATACATTACTAGTCGAACGACATTATTTGGATAGACCATGAAGGCCCGTTTAGCTTTGTGATTAACGACGCCGTGGGACACCCAGTGAATAACATAATGGAGACGTTCAAGAAATCTGAAAGTTCAAATAATAATTGTTACTTTGTGGCTATGAGTAAAACCATAACTGACATGCTTCTCATAAACTTATTTTATTCTCTTATGGTCGGACGTTCACAAATCGTGGTGAGTATGTAACAGCGTAATACTGAACGCTCAAATTGTTTGAATTCATTCGTACCGAATTTGGTAAGAATATTTTACGGCGTATTACATATAACTGTAACAAGATTGAAGACCCCGGCCTCATCGATCGTCAAACATATCTTACCGACCTGTCACTTAGTTGACCCTGTCAAATCGTTCAAGATATTGTTACACAATCGCAACCCGAAACTGTTAGCTGCTAATCATACACCATCGCCCTGTTTTGTGTGGACAGAAGGCTCTGATGCAATCAATCTCCTTGCCATGAAATTGATTGCACTATTAGCGCGTGAAAGGTGAGAACTATGTGGTTGGTTCGTTCAACTGTTGCTGCTATACGCGGTTTGTATAAAAGCTGCTGGTTGTACGTTGGCGACTGATGAGAGTAAACCGAACCGTTAACATCTCGCGATATGTTTTGTCTGTTTTGACTAAATATATAACATTCGGTTACGTTTTCTATTTCACCACTGCCTACTCTTTTTTGTAAGTAGCGTACTTGAAATATACTTATATTATTTATGAGTAGTTCGAGATTTGGTCAACTCCAAGCTTAAAATCACATTTGACCGCGTTTTCCGCGTACAGGTAAAATTTCAAGTCAACCTTTCCGGACCTTCGTTCTTGTTACAGTCCGTCGATAGTGCATATCCTAGATAACATTGGGAGTCAACACACAGCAACTGTCTTCTATCCAGAGGATCAACAAACAATCGGTCCTGGCTTCCAAAATGTCACTCAATGGTCAACTCGGTTCCGTCATGAAAGTGTGATCAAAGTTCAACTCCCTGTTGTGAGAGGGATATGCATTACTGATGACCTCTGATAAGAGCAAAGCCTGAGTCTAGTGCTACTTTTCAAAAGAGGCTGGCTGGAAAATCTACCTGAACAAGTAAACTGTGAACACATTTGAATGTTTTTTACATTGTCATCTTTACTTAGCTGATGAAAGTTTCCACAGAAAAATTGAGTTGGACAGATTCACTTGTTTTCGACGTATCGCTTTGAATGCATGCGGTACCGTGTTGTGGTTTTATGTATCTACTCGATGCAGTTAATCGTATCGACCTATTGAAGAGACATAACCCAGTTGCTGAACAGTACTTATTAGTCTTTAGCTTGACCTTGCATTAATTAGATTCTAGTAATACTCAAGTGGCATCTGAAACGAACGCGGGACATGTTCCACGGCAACTTTTCCAAACCTTTGTAACAATTGTAACCAGATGTTGAAAGAATGTCAAAGGTAAGTAAAAATTATTTTTAGGAAAAAAATGGTGCAATATCAGGACATCGTGCAAAATGAACTGCTGCTCTCACAGTGTTTTATAGGCTAGACCGATGAGAAGCGCAAACACAACGTCCAACGCTCACTTTTCGTTTTGGCTGCATTAACGGCAACATAAACAGCAACGTCCACACATTTATACGTACGCGTTATGCAGACACACACACATCCGATAATCCAATTTCTCGCTCAATGGATCAAGCGCCTACAGGCTCGGCACTATGGTGGAAGCAGTCGATTAGACAATGGGCTGTCAAAATAGCCAGGTTACTTTTGTTGCACCATTGGCTAAGGTTGTGGTATGTAATGGTCGTTTTTGTTTAGTGTAACACCCGAAAACATGGTTGGTGTGTTTCGTGAGCAAGTGTTTGTATCAGATCAGCTGGACTGACTGTTGAGAGCTAATTGCCGACTCTAATTAGCCTTGGCTGGCAACTAAGCTAAGAACCGTTTGGCGCGGATGAAAACGTCCTAAACCAATTGGAGAATAAGGCTGTTCCAAAACGATCTGGCTTAAATCCTAAAATGAATCTTCTTTGCTGTTCTCCGGAGAAAGTTAGAGGGTCCTTGCTAGTATTTTTTATGCACTTTCCTGTTTTGCTGACTGATTAAGCTTGATGACTTATTGATAAATAATGAGAGGGTTTGGATTGATGAAAAGTGAACATATCTCAAAACCGATGGTAAAATTCACATTCCACGTGCCTCTCACTTCGCAGCGGTTAACACCTCTGCCCCATGAAAGAGAGGCCACAGTTCAAAGCGCAATCCTGGCAAACATATGCATTGTTGACAAGATTTAACAGGGTGAAACTGTGGATTTTAGCTTTCTTTTGAAAGCTGTCGGCTTGAAACTATTTTAATTAATCTGAAGACAACATCCGATTGTTGTGAATAATAAGACGCTGCTCACCGTCTCTATAACGTTTTGTCTTTACTCAGGTTTGACGTAACCTTCCGGAGGCTCCGTCTGTCTTTTCTGTAAGAAACTTTATTATTCCCAACTTTAACATTGTTTGCAACTTCTCTCTCGTTGAATCCCGTTGTTGTGTAATGCCGGCCTAACTTGGTAGATCTCTTACATTGGTTTACCTATGTATAGCGAGCCCCTAACAAAAATTTGGTTTGTGTTCCCCTGTTTTATTATTATTATTATTATTATTATTATTATTATTATTATTATTATTATGCTTAGATGTGGTGCATCGCTGTGACACATTATTTAGGGTATGATTTTTAACTAGCTTCGGACTTATCTCGCCGTTCAATTACCATTGGTAACCGAATATTACCAGTTCCTCCACGTTTGAATAAAAATTCATCATTTTTAACTTAGTTGTGGGATGCCCATGTTTCAAATTCATTCGAATCACTTAAAATCACTAATTTACGGGTGGCGCGCATGTTTGCGCAGTACAAATGAGTTAAACTGTGTGGATTAGAATCGTGACGTGCATCTTGGCAGAACTTTCGTCCACTGATCTTTTCAACCTGTTCGATACAGCCAATTGCTCACGAAACACACCAACCATGTTTTCGGGTGTTACACTAAACAAAAACGACCATTACATACCACAACCTTAGCCAATGGTGCAACAAAAGTAACCTGGCTATTTTGAGAGCCCATCGTCTAATCGACTGCTTCCACCATAATGCCGAGCCTGTAGGCGCTTGATCCATTGAGCGAGAAATTGGATTATCGGATGTGTGTGTCTGCATAACGCGTACGTATAAATGTGTGGACGTTGCTGTTTATGTTGCCGTTAATGCAGCCAAAACGAAAAGTGGGCACTGGGTGTTGAGGTTGCATCATCAGCAGGTCTGTTGTGTGACATATTTTCAGAGTGGCTATGCGTCTTTCTCCAATATTCTCCTAGTTCTCACATTGCTGTCATAATTTATAAATAGTTTACCACTCTTGATCACCTACAACAGTAATAGTAGACTGTTACCCAAATTAACTTAGATTGTAATTTGGATGTTGCCTGTACCGATCGTTTAGTCGTACAGGTCCATCAACAGCCTTGTCACTCTCGCTTTCTGCAACGCCAATGTTAAAAGACAAACTGCCACCTGGTGGTAAATCACTTTTAGTGTATTATTTCTACTGTTGCCGTCGTGCAGCAAAATGCTTCCGTCGTGTGACTAGACATATGTCGGAGAAAACTAGGATACCATCTAGTCCCGATGAGAACCAGTTGTTGAAAGTCAATCAGCTGTTGTCAAACCTCTTACCGGTATCCGGCGTCGTGTAAATGTCACCAAAGGAATCCGGACTGTCTGTGGACTTTCTTTCATTCAAACTGACACAGTCCGCCGGTGAACTTTGGCTGATGAAATGATTACAGTTTACGCAACCCTAACCTGTACCCATGCAGGAATTGTTTTCAATTGTTGCAACTTCTGTGATTACGAATCAAACATGCTCACCCTGGTTCAGTACATACAAGTGACTTTGAACGTGTGACGTAAAATTGAATATACGTCTTTTCCGGGTCTAACTAACTATATGGTTCGTTGTGTTTGTTCGTGATACTGTACGTTAAAAACCATCTCATAGTTTTGACTATTGTCTCATGACACAAGCTGGTGAGACTGCAGTAATTTTAATTACACAAAATTACTTACTCAAAACAGTTACTCATCTTATCTTTATTTCCGTCTCAAAGTGAGTAATCCAACCGTAACGATTCATGTAATTTAGTAGCTGTTACAGATTAAAGATTATTGTTTAATGATCATCAACTTCACAGTCACAGTCCTGTCTACTCCCTTCAAAAGGGACGCTAGAATCGACCAGTACTTGATCTCAAACCAAGTATTATTTGGTCAACCGTGTTGACCACTGCGCCACTCACCTCATAATGAGCCCTATTAAACTGTAGTATGTAAAGCTCAATCGCATTCACTTGTAAGTAATTTTATCAGTAGAAACCTCCTTCAGCCCCCACACATTTGGTCGAAAAACTGCAGGCGAAATTAGAAGCGTTAGTTTACCTAAGAAACGATGCTGAGCATGTCAAGAATTTAGTTTAAAGGCGTAGTCAGAAGGCTAGTAGTGAATTACAAAAACACTTCAATTCTGTCATAATCTTTAAACTTTCTCTAAAAGGTTATTAACTAGGTGTGCATTTTGATTACGTCCGTCTTATGTGATTAGAATCCCACTGTCACAATAAGCAACCTCGGCAAGCATTCGAAGTCGGTTACGTTCAGAAACCTCCAAGTTTGTCTTAGTAAAATAAGTGCAACAAATACGCTTTCGGCAAAATCTTATCTGGCTTCCACATCTCCAAGATTGGAAACTAACAAGCTTTTTATGAACGACTTGGTATTGCTCAGTGTACTGCGTTGTTACTTCTTTTCGTTTGAGAAAGTCATCTGGGTGTGATCTGTCTTTGTACTGATCGAATGAATCAGTCAATAAGAGAGGCAACTGAAGATGCTGAACGAAGTGTTTATTCATACGATGTCTGGTTGGATAATCAGATGGTGATTGATTCGGCAGTGGCAAAAGAATTTTGAGAAAGGTCTTTTCACAACGCTATTGAGAACACTAAGAGATTGATCAGTGTTAATCAGATGGCTGCTGTCAGCTAAATGACCAACAAGTTCGTTGCTGACTCACAATCACACATGTGTCCTGTACCATGTTGTTTACATTGTTCTTCAACGAGAAAAGTGTTCAGGTGCACGACCAACAAAATTTGTTGAGCAATAACGACTAGATGAGTAAATCATACTGGAGATGACGTTCATCCATACTATCTTTCTGATTTAAGATGATGAGCGTGGAGTCAATGAAGGACAGCTGCGGTTGGGATGGGTCGAACGATCTCCTTAGAGCTATGGGAACTCAACGTGATGCGATTCCCCTGGCGTATCTCTTTTGATTGGCAATCGCAAAGAAGTAAGCCTCCCCTCAAATCCTGAAATTTGCTGCTGTAGGTCGAAAAACCATCAGGTAAACACGAACTTCTCTAGGTAATCACTTCTGTCTAAAATACACATTGTAAGTTGTTAGTCGTGATTCAGAGAAGCTGACCTTCAATGGAATCAATTGAGCACAATCTTACGAATATTTAAATTACATTTCTACAGTACACAACCACAGCCTATCTGTTTTTATAGCAGTCTGCAAAACAACATTGGGTTGATGGACAACAACAAGTCCGTATAGAGTTGGGAGAACCTGTCGACATTTACATGAATCTGGAAATACTCTCATAATATTCGTATTCTACGTTTTGCACTAATAAATAACAATTGTGGTCTTGAGGAGCAATTTATCTGGTGGAGCACATGAAGCTCATTTTTGCGACAATTCAGAGAAACATGCCTGCAGTATTCTGTATGGTTTTTCTTACTACCACACACAGTTTGCAAGCAACGAGAATGAGCTCTGCTGTCTCATCCTTGCTGCAACAGGGATGACATTTAAGATTTCATTAAACCATGCTTGGTTGATATTGTTTAGCTTGTCTACTACTCCGTCAGATTTATGCTAGTTCAGTAGAAGACATTTAGACCCCGTAAGTCAGTTTAGGAGTAATCGAACGATTCGAGTCTAACTGAAAATACTAAGGCATCTGAACTATCAGATATCGACAGTGGACTCGAACATGTTTTAAAACAACGGAACAGATCAAAATAGATCTTTAAATAAGAAAACGTTTCAAGGAAAACCGGTCACTTGAGGTTGCTTGTGCTCAAAAATTTTGTTACGTCGTTTTACTTACCATATGTATCATGTGGTCAAGAACACTTTGGTCGTAAATATCAGTCGTCGTGACATACTAGTCTGTATGCTATTATGCCTTGGCATCAGGCATGAAGCTGGCAGTCGTTTACCCTCTGCGTTGTTGATTGTCCGTGTGGTGGTGGATAGTGACTCTTGAAGCGGACACCATCTGCGAGACAGCTTTGTCGCACTAAACTTCTTGTATTGTTCTTTAATGCGTGGATCGAATAATTAACCTAACAGTGAGAAAATGTTTCGGGACACAGGTGCGAGACAACGTGTGGAAAACACGAATTCTAGTTGCGCTGACAAGGGACTGTGCTTGTTTTTAGACATAGTGTCAGATATTTCAGTTCATTACGGAGTGTTTGACCAGTAAGGGTTATCTCATCCGTCGTTGTCGAAAAGATTCAGTTGATAGGAAAACCAGTTATGGAGGGAAGACTACAGCCCGGGCATCGAAGCTTACGGTAGTCAGTGTGAAAGTCGTTTCTTTTTCACGGTTGTTCCTATGGGTTTATCATTCTAAAAGTTTCTCGTAATTGTCAGCATAAGATTTCCAGATACACGCTCAACGTCAGCTGGCAAAGTAGTTTTTCATAAATCAAATAATGGGTTACCAGTATCTGCTTAATATCATTTGATCAACTTTACGATAAGATATATGCACATGTTGTTGGTAAATTAATTTAGACTAACACAACGTTATGACCAAGTTGTAATAATCTATGTTTCAACCACCTCGAGTGGCCTTCCTCAGGAGTGTTGTAACCTAAATTTTAATTACAACATTCCTGATGAAGGCCACCCGAGGTGCAGAAACGTAGAGTATGACAACTTTCTCGTAATGTTCTGTTATTCTCAACCGATTTACTAATACTATGCTAAACACGACGTCCACGCTGTTCGACTTCATTCGTACTAAATTTGGTGGGGATGCGTACGTTGTCCTCATGCCGGACTAGAACACATCACCTTATGTAAACGCTGTGTTCATTTTGTGTAGTGAAATTTTACTAACCATTGTTTGCACAGTACTGACATGGATAGAATACGGAAAATGACGATTCAACTTGTTTTCATCCAATGGTCTCCAGGATCTTATAAACGTTTCCGTAGATTGATCTTCTGTAGATATCAGTTTATTCACTATCCCTACTGTGCCGAGAAAATCATGGTCAAGGTAACTGCACTCATGAACTGGAATCATTCACTTGCAATTAAATCAGTCATTATCTACTTTTTTCTGGCACCAAACCTATTCAGTAACCTGTGCTCTATTCAGATAATACACACATGAATCCTTTCACATATATGAGACTACCACAGAATCTTGTTAGATTAGTACAGATAAACCATACTTCACTAAATTCCCCATATAATAACCACTGATGGCTATAGGTTGAACCCATTTAAATCTCCCCTATTTTACGTTTCGCGAGCGTGTGCGCATGCATGCGTAACATTTCAAATCATCCATCAATCTGTATAGGCAGAACTCTGACTTGAAAATGACTAATTGCCATCCACGTCAACGTTATTTATCCAATCTTCGTGTGTCGGTGTGTGCCGATGTCATTCCCAGTTGGGTGGAGGGTTGCAGTTCGGGCGACAGCAAGAACAACTGTGGTCCACCATTCGTACGCTGTTACCGCTGCTGTTCTTTTTTTCTAGAAGCGACCTGATCGGACCTACCGCGTGGTAACATTCTGCTGTGTAGTTTAGGTGTAACTGTTTCTTTTCAAGCGTCTTAGCACTGTGCGTATGTGTGTCGGTTATTGGAAGAACGTGAACAGTATAAGCTAGTCCGTGAGGAAAGTGTATGATCTAGAGCGATGTCGAATATGTGCACGGTGTTCCCGATGCGTTCGAACACAGGCAGAATGGATTACCAGTGGCGAACAAGTCTGGTGTGGATCACGGGGCAGTCAGCACACAGGTTTATAGGCGAGAATTTGAAAGCGAGCAAACGACAGTGATGGGCTATGACATCAAGAATTTCAGGCACGTCATATTAACATATGTGCACACACACAGTCGTGTGCGCAGACAAGCAAACGCGTTCGGAGCACAGACTGGGTGAAATGAGACGCTGCAAATGGGCGTGGATGAATGCCTACATACCAGTACAATTTCGGCCTGAGAAACGCATGCACGCTATATGATATGGGCACACCAATGACATGATAATGTCAGAACTTTCGGATAGAAATCAGAATTAGCACGTCACTTACGGGAACCTCCTGAAAGAAATGATGAATGGCCTGTTTACCGTGAATACCCATGTATACCTAGGAAGGTCGGTGCGCGTACATCTACGTGTGTGCTGATGTGTAATGCTACTACTGCGTCTGTCCGGAACTATCCGTACGTTTTGACTTGGCAATGTTTCACTGCCGACACTGTGAGCCCACACCTACATATGTTGATTCGTGCGAGTTCCCACAGACCGTTTCACTTATGTACACAGAGCCAATAATTTCATGTCTCCAGTGTATGCCAACGGGATTTTCAAGGGTGTTTGTACACATTTCATTTCTGGACAGATTGATTAGTTGAATAGTATGTACAGTATAGATCCTTGATCTGGTGGTCTTTCTCTTTCTAGACAATTCACCTTGATTAATTAAACTAGCATACTTCAGTAAAAACAGGACACTCCCATTTAAATCAGTCCTAGAAAACCCTGCACTGTGATGGTGGCATTTTCGTATATTGACTAACGACAGAATTAAAGTTCGTTTGACGGCTTTCATCACAGGCATACTCGTCGTCATCAATAGTGGTGTTTAATTGCCACACGGCTACTGAAACAACATCCTGCTTTATGTCTGAACCAATGATGATATATTGGTCCCAATACATAACCTTATGCGCCTATATTCAGTCACTTGACATAATGGCGTCTATAACTTTTGATCAGACAATCCAATGCCAAGTGTGATTAATACCACATTTGTAAGACATCTTTCTCAAGGCTTTTTTCACTAGTACAATAACTATATCTAGTTCACGAAGGTCAGTTCTAGCCGGCTGTTTATCCTTCTCCCACACAAAAAGTACTCACAGTAGTCGAACAAGAGGTCACGTTGACTTGAATATCACTCACGTATGACCGTAACTTTCGCATTCACATAAAGTTTTCAGCCAGCCACTTTCAAACACAAGAACTTGGTTAGTGCTTCACCCATAATATCGGTCATCAGTAACACGTCCATGCTGCGACCGAGAACTGAGTTCCGGCTACGTTTTTATGAGGCAACTGCACTGACCACTGTTTCACTGACCCCATACTGGGGTCACTATCACAGTATCATGTGAGTAATCAGGTGGCACAATCGCTTAGACAAGAGGCAGTTACCGTATGCTACCTCCAGTTGATAGCCCCACGATTGGGAATTCTAAGCCAGATCGAAATAAGTAAAACAACTGTTTCTGGGAACCACCTTGCTCCATTGTTTAAGTTCTTTGTATACGTGCTATTGGTGTTGATACGAACGTGGTGCACCGAAACCCATAGCATAATAGATCAGCAAATACGTTTAGCAGAGCAAGCCACTCCAATGACATCGTCGTTATACGAGAAGTTTTCTTCAACTGACTAAAATCACTGAGATTTTACAAGTGAGGTCAAGCTTGCAATGCTGATGAATATCTTACTCCCTTTTGAATGACATCGGTCTTTAGTGTTGTGAACCGTCTTCTTCAACTGTTACCTTAATGATGCGTCTTCTACGACCAATGCAACCAATAATCAGGAGACTCAACACTCGGCGATTCCCTAATAAAAATGTCCTTTCTTTTTATTGCGGTTGCTTTGCCAAGTAAATCACACGGCTTGCACAGCTGCTGAAATTTCTGCACAGTGCTCGTTTGGATCATTCCCCAAATATAACTTTGGTGGTTTACCTGTCGCCACCGTTTGATAGACGCTTCGTACAATGCTGTCGATCACTTTCTATCCAGAGGTTTTACAGTTGTGAACAGATAATTTCTGAGTGACAGACAGTACGCAAAGCATGCGAACAACGGCAGACTCTGGGTTAATGAGGTAACTCCAAACTTAACGATACTCTGCAGTGGAGTGACGCTGGAGGTATCTCACGGAGTTAGGATCAGTTTGCGTCGATGGTGGTTCCTACGTGAAGCATTACTGTCATTTTTGCCACTCGAATCACAGAGTCCAAGAGATGCATATAAATGTAACAGCTTATCGGCTTTTTCAGTACATCAAGATTAGATAACAATTTTATCACCCAGCCTCACCCCTTCCTACGTAGGGAAACCGAGTTGCGCTTTCATATCACCAGTGAGCAGAAGGCTATCCGAGTGTATAGTTTATTACAGAAAATCAAAGAGGACATTATAGTGTTAGTTAGTAACAACATCTGAACTACTGTCTGTTGGAATACATGCAGATATGACAGACAAACAATTTTTCTTGATCGATGTTGACAGACGCTGATCAAAGTACTAAGCCCGGTGGCACACACATTACCATTCATTAGGATCCAGTCGATCAAGCCATGCTTTTTCTTACAGACCTATGTGATTCCCACTCCATCTTGAACGCGAGGTTTTACTTTGTTGTCAGAGACTTTGGGAACGAACCACTGATCAGTGGCATCATTCAACGGCTACTTCAAATGAACGATAGTATCAAGATCGTTACTGCGTGTTTCGAAGTTTCAGAAAACATCAAATTCTAGGCATGGCAGAACGCTCACCAAAGCAGACGGCTGACATAATTGACAGAGTGTGGACATGAAAAACAATAACTTCCAGTTGTCATGACTTCAAGGAGGACAATTTAGAAGTAGCACATCAAGGAAAATAAAATAAGTTTACTCGAGGGCCACTCTAGAGCCTCCGGTTTGGAGGCCTAATCTGTGGTTCAACGGAATGTAGTCGTTTCTTTGTGAACCCTACCGAAAGCTTATGGCTCAACGACATGACCTGTGAAAAGGTAGGATATAGGGACTTTTGTGGGCTCTATTTGGAGTCAATAACTTAAAATTATATTTCACTTGGCAGTAATAAATCCTGAAGCCGGGTTTTGTATTGAGTGTAAGTAACTGTTTAAGGGATGAGGGCCCGCTGCAAGAACCACACCACTACTCTGTAGAAGAAAATAATGTGAGATCGCTGGTGAAACAATCAGCCGAGGCGTTTTAAATACAAAGAGTCATCGACATTTCGTGTAATTTATGGAGCAAGTTCAGAATCATGATAAACGAAATCGATAATATTCTTTTGTATGGTGATGCTGGATGACAAGATTACAATTGTAAACAGGAAACACTGAGTTCGCCGATCGACTGCTTCGCCCACTTTCAGCTCAAAAAAACACATTTATTTTGCATGCAAATCCTACATCAAATCCTTATTTTTTGGATTCTGAGATCACCAGTTGGAACATATGGAAAACGTAGAAGATGGAAAAGCACACATTGAAGAGGAAAGGTGGAATTGGAAGGCGAATTGACCAGAAAAATCGCTAGCAATCCTTGCTCAGTTCATTGTCTATGGTGTACATATGTCCCTTGCCCTGTCGGACAGTAGGCAAAATAAGTTTCGTTTCTATCTCAATGGATCAAAACCCAGAAAATGAGTATACTGTCCCTTCCACGTCTTTTTTCCTACGAGTACATCTTCTAATGAATCCATCTGTTTTGCGATGAGTTCCTACATCAAGGAAGGACAACGTATCTTCCCGTTTGTCCTAGAGTGCAGTATATATTTTGGTGTGCGCGATTAAATGTGGGTAGAAGGTAACGCGCACCAGTAGTGTCTTGGATGACGCTGAATATATCATTTTTGTAGCGTCCTTGGCGGTGTATCGCAGTCAATGGCTTACCTGAGTCCATACCATTTCTAGTTCGTCAGCTTAGACTTCTTCCATTAATTTGCGATCTTCTTAGCAGCATTTTCTTCTAGGATATTCCACCTCAATGTTGAGTGAGCGGTGACCCGAGCCACAGTACTTTTTGGTCAGGCTAATGGCTGCTATGATAATGATGATTATGATTATGATGATAGCGTCCGTGGTGCAGAAATACTTAAATACGGAATATATATATACATATATATATACATATATATATATACATATGTATATATATATATACATATTGTCAAAGTGGAACTTAATCACCCAGGATCGTTTTATTGTTGCCGCTTCATCTCAAATCTCACATAATTTTGGAGTCTTCCTGTATGTCGGGAGACTAACGTAGACAGAACGGAGCGTCAAGTACGCAATCGGGTAAACGTACACATTCCCGTTTGGGTCCAAAAAACGGTCATGGAAAGCACAATGTCAGTTTGAAGTCACAATGTCATAAGCCACAAGGAAGCGGTGTCATCGACCACTCGATACTTGCTAACATATCCATCCCAATCGAACCTGGAGTAGACCTTTCGGCTATGTCACGTAACAAAAATCGAAGGCTTCTCCGGTTTTTAAAGGCGATAACAACTAGCAGTACACTCGGTGGAGCTAAACGGAGTTGGTGTGGTAGAAGTCTAAACACAAACGTATGAGTAGAGTTAAAGCAGTAGATTTTAGTACCAACCACAGATACGAACACAAATGAGTGGTAGGAAGAAAGCCAATTATGTCGAGAGGTTAGATGTGCGGATTTGGTGGAAGCCTGATGTGAGATCAGTGAAATATTGATCAACGGGTGTGCCTCACCTAAACGCTGGCTAGAGTTCAACTCCCGGACGTCGCAAACACAATTATTACGGCCAGCCACAACGAACGTTAAGCCCAAGTATAGTTCTTTCACTAAGAAAAGGCTGGCTCCAGTCCACTTGAGCGAGAAAGCTGCGATTAAATATTCGGCTTATGTTTAATAAACTGCTGGTAATATCTTTCGGGAATCTTCTTTGTAGAAATTTGAAACAGTTTGTTCTTTGAAGAACTTGAATTAAACAATGAGAAGACTCATTTCATGTGATGTTCTCCGAAGTAACATTTCGTACATTCTGATCACACATGGACATGTAACTAATTTCAAACAAGTCAAAATTCCACAGAGCGGAAGTCATGGCTGTCTACTTATGCTGTCTACTTATCAGTAAATATGTGATGAACGAGAAGTTTTACAAGCGTACCTGAAGGACTGTCAATCGCGTAAAATAGGTGACAAACAGCAAATTACTTTCTATGGTGAAGGGGAACATATAATCATGTTAGATGATAAAAAAAGGAAATTCTCGGTAATGTTAGGTGTATCATCAGTAAATGGTGGTAATCAAGCCACACAAAACTGTGGTATTTGTGTAGCTGGTAGAATTTGAAATGTGTACAAAAGTGTAAGAATGAGTTCGCACCGTACTGGTATCGCATGGAATCATGGACAGCCACGTAAACAACCACGTGACCTGTTTGACCACTTTTTAAAATTTTACATTCAATAGACGCTTATGAGTATCACAAATTTCTTTTGCTTTTTGTTACAGTGTTCTCTCACATTTTCTGATTTCATTGGAAAAATACTTGAATTTTGCAAGTTACTATTCGTCATAAACGTTCATCCGGAAAAGACCATACTGCTTATTTTGGTAGTCTATTTGAGACCATTATTTTGGTTTACATCCGAAGCTGGGAAGTTCCAGCTTGGGGTTAGGTAAAATACAGAGCTTGAGCAGGTGGAACAGGTAGATCTTCCTTGTTGAAATTCGGTTACACTCTTTTCAGCGACTTGGTTTGCTGATAAAGTTTAGATGATCGTGAGTCACAACCACCAACTGATTTCGCATGGCGACCGTATCCCATTAAGGACACAAACCTTCATCAAACCCTGAGCCACTCAAAATTACAAAAATAGCTGTTTTTGAATTACTTAAACGTTGAGTTCCGTTAATCCAGTTAATCAACAACGATAGAACACATATCGTGAGATTTTGATGTTTCGTTTACTCACTTCAGTCACGAATGTAAAACATTAGAATATATGCGGATAGCAACAATAACAGAAATAATCAACGATTGGGTTTACAAAGACTGTAATCAGTTCCAGGGCAGAAAAACTGCATGAGTCAACAGTTTACGCACACACACACAGGACCGGATGGCATTTAGTGGTTAACAGTGCCTTGTAGAAAGCAAGCAATTTAGGATGCCGATTGTGCAATAATGCTTGAAACGAGTTTGGGGGGGGGTCAACAACGCGATCTGTTTCCATGATGTTTTGCAATGGGTGAGGTCGGATTTCGGCTCACTCGCTCTGTTACCATCGCCTGTTGCGTCAACCACTTAGGCATACGTTCAGCTATTTGTAGTGAGGATGAGCTATCGCACTATGCTACTGACACCACTGCTATTCATTAGCGAGACAAGTATATGGATTTGGACATTGAAGTAGCCGCAACAAAAGTACAAGAATAAGTATTGGAGTTCAGCGTGGCATGAAATGGTTATTGGTACATACAGGAACTGAGCATTGACGTCTGTGGCAAACGTGGTACCAGTGTTGTACGCAAATGAATGGATTTGTTTGTTGTCATGTTGAAGCATATAACCCAAGTGTTGGTTTTCTGAATAAATAATCCTTGCACCATCCGCGTTCTTGGCTTACAGCAGATTATTCGTGGTAGGCGCTGACTTGTTCAGCTTATATAGACGTCACTGCAACTGCGTGTGAACCGACAGATTACATGTGGGACGAAACGTTTCGGTAGGTCACGATTATAAACAAACTGAACGACACTTCTAGTTGCGAATAGCAACCGCAATTCAGCCATAGGGTAAGTACGAGACTGAGCACATTGTAGTTTTTGACTTACAGCAGTTGTGATGTGGCCGTCTTTGAAAGGTAGATTCAGAAGGACCAGCTTCTTAGGAACCGTACCTGAACCGTCCTGATCAGTCTTCTGGCTGTGAATATCGACTAACTTCTCGGGATGTCCGTTTATGAGCAACACCTTCTTCAGTCTCTCCTCCTCTTCTTGCAAACGGTCATCGATCGAGATCTGTCGGGCTTTATGAAACAGGGTTCGCGCCAGACCTGACCTGTAGGTGACTGACGCCAAAGGAGAAAACTGCTAGTGCCGTCCCCGTCAAGTGGCCTTGAGGTGCACTGAGCGTTGAATTAAGCCACCCTACCATTTAGTGAGTGAAATGTCTAGAAAAGATAAATTTTCGTTTGTTTCTTCCTTATCAGAGACGGATGAGTTTGGATGAACGGAATTGAAAAGGTTTAACAGTGAAACAAAATGAATATTAGTGGTAAGAATCAAAATGTCTTCTACATATCGCACATAGAGGCTGCACCATCTATAGTTTTTGCCCAATAATTTCTATAAGAAAATATCCGTACGTGTTGGGCCCAATGGACGACCCATAGCCGCAACATCAACTATTTCACGGGATGATCATCCAGAAGCATAACGGATAATCTCTGGGCACAAAAGTATAAGTTCCTCGAAGTAATCAACTGGGAGGCAAAGTGGCATATTTTGACGAGAATTAAAATCTCACAAAAACTAACTGCTTCTTTGAAGGGAACATTTGTGAATAAAGAGTCAACATCGATTAAATATATCTTTGTGAACTGACCGACACGTTTTCTAAAATGTGTGCCAGTTCAAAAAAACCTTTTACACAGTGGAGGGGTAAACATCTGACGGGTGTGAAGGAGAATCTCTACAAGCAACCTAGCTGAGTTGTCCGTGCACAGGATTGGCCTTAATGAGACAACACACTGATGTGTTTTGAAACACCTCTTAACTGTGGTGTGCGGGTTCTGGTTGGCTTCATTTTTCTACATTGAAGTTTTTGAACACATAACTACATTAACATATCACGTTACAGGAACAAGAGGACTGTATCGTAAACCATCCTTTGGTGATTTAACACCAATGTAGTTCGACATCCGCCTTTTGCATTCTGTATTCACCATTACAGTCTAACGCCGCGCTTATCTGAAGCCGTTGCCAGTAGAGTCGTCGTCTTCACGGAGACGACAGTAACAGTGGTCTCCTATATTCTGATACTTTGTGCACTGTCGTTTATCAGTCTGAGTTTTTTTTCGTATACAGTCAGTTTTATGTAGCTGTAAAGTCACAATGATACTTGTTTGTACATAAGTCGTGTAATCTCGGTCTAATGTCCTCCCTATTAAAAGTATAGTAGTTTTGGCACAATCTGACTGGTTGGTCGTATCCACTCGACTATCGGTCCTTCCGTTTCGCTCCACACTCCTTAACACTTTTAAGACTGAGGTCTCAACTACAAGCGTCTTATCCTCCTCAGTTTCGGGTTAGATTCATAGGTTTTACATAAACCACCCCTCTCAGATGAGCCTGTGTATCCGAGACGTGGCGAAAGTTTAACCGCATGGTGAACCATCAGCACAAACTTCAACGTGGGATTCGGATCATTCGTTACTCATTTATGAAGTGATAATTTCTTAATCGATCAAAGGTTTTGTTCTACAAAAAAGTTACGCAGACAGAGGCACGGAGTATCAATTTTCGATTACTTGCAGGCACTTCTTAAACCATCTCAAAAAAGGTCACATCCACAGTTGACGTCCTTTGTTTGTCAAGCTACATTCTGTCACACAAAGTTTCGTTTCAGTAAATGTTAAAACCAATCTGTAAGTGAGAGACAAAGCAAAAATTTTGTGTTTCATGTTTTGTATTAAACAATTCGGACATCTTTGCAACCTTTCAACCATTCCTGAGATTTGTAGACTGACTTCAATTCGCCCTTACATCTTTAGACTAGTTGGATGCTGATGTTTACTTATCCTTACCTCATTTTTCACCAGCCACAAACAGTCGCAGTTGAAGCCAAAACTCACTGTGGACTTCGCCTGCAGAATGGAGGTAATTCATGCGTGTGCTGTTTCTTGTTCTGTCTTTCACTTCACAGGTGCTACCACCAGCTTGAATGGTCAACCTTGTAACTGTTTTCAGTAAAGACAAAATGTCACTCAGTAGGGCTCGTTGATTCAATAACACGGGAAGCGCGACAACGTCATTAGAGTGTAGCCGCCGGCCGATTCTCACATTTCCGGGAATGTTGCGTGGATGTACTTATGTACAAACGCCGACCGCAGTAGGAACCACAGGCCGACTGAACGGTTCGCGCTTTCTTTGCACACATCAAACTGCACTAAGCGTGTCTCACTGGAGTTGCCAGACGAACAGTGGTTTGTGTTGTTTTCTCTGTGATGTCTTCCTCTGGTATGTCCTGACGATTAAAAGTTTCCCCTAAATACTTAAAGTTTCGTCTGGTATAGTGGACTAATCAGTCAAATGATAAAAATAACCAAAATATGGTAGTGTCAAAGAAGAGTCGTAACAGTTATGGATAAGCCCAAAGATAGACGTGCAAATTAAACAGGAGATATATCGGTAAAATATGAACGACTCACTGACGAGTCAAAGTCCGTTAGGTTGAACAGACCACTACGAGATAGGAGGACAGCGCCAGAGATGAGATTCGTTGGACGACCGATAGATTAATTCCGGTGGCAGATAAATGAGAAAATTTTGCCACGTTAGCCGGTTGATTCAGTTAACTTCATACTCTCCAAAAATCTGTTTCTTGGCGGTACTGGATGCAGAGAGAACGCAAGGCTCGCGAACCGAGAAGTGTGAGTGAGTTGTATTTACTGACTATTGATTAGTTCGATTAAGTTGGTTTAAATGTTGGCTGTACATGAGAAGTTGAAGCAAGTGAAACATATGAATAATAATCAGAATTATGAAATAGAAAATAGTGTACAAAACGTTACACTGGTCAGTCAAAGCGTCAACTAATAATCGAAAACTCGTGATACGTCTCAGCAGATGGTAACGTTTCGGAACGTACGTTATCACTTCGAACAGTGGACGTTGTACAAATTTTAAACTACCAAAATTGGCTTAATCGCATCGGTAGTATTTCCAATGTATTTTTGCGCATAAAACGTTGAAACCCAAATGTCAGCAATATTATACCATTGATTCCAAGTGCAACAAAAAACGGCGTTAACAATCAGATCATTATGTTATTGAATAGTATATGTATACTCAGAAGTTTTTACGGCTGCGATGGGTGTAAACTCGTCTGTCATATGCGAAACATACTTTTTGGTTCATGTTTCGAAACGTCTGTTTGAAAAACGCCCATGGAATTGGCACCTACGGGGCTACGTAATCCGGCTATTCAAAGTTTCAAAACTGGTTGTTTATTCTTTCAATTGTATATCTAAAGCATCTGAATGTCTCCACTTTGAGATTGGAAAATGAATGAATAAGGGAGTTAATAACTTTCCTTTGTGCTCTCATTTTACCGGCTGTGGCAAAGTCCATATTGTTTCTTGTGATATACAGGTGCCATCAATACATTATTTCTTTCAAGAAATCGAGCAAACAACATTAACTGAGAACTTTACACCTGTCGAAATACACGTCAAATACAGTTTTAATCATATGGCTAATCGAACAGTGTTAACCACGTACATGTTGAAAACACAAGTCGCCGGATTTGGGTTAACGGATACAGCGAGAACGTCCAATACTCGTATTTTCTGCGTATCATGTTTTTTTTAATCTTTGGTGTTTCGGTTCAGGAGTTGAAATTGTGTAGAGGATGTTCATGAGGTCGATCGCTGTCGAGTTTGTGTTGATGTGGGATCAAATAAGCAAGCTACATACTGTATCAAGTTTCGGTTTGGTTAGTACCAATATGTCTCAATACGGCATGGATCGACCTCTGTTCCAACTGGCTAATGATGCTTCAGTATGTCTGATTTTGCTTACGTATACAGACAGTAAGTTCATGTCAGTGCATTCTAACATTTGACAGTGTACGTACCTTTTCAAATGCTATCTTTCGAAGGGTTCATCATAAAGCACTTGTAAGTGATAACCAGTTACGATTTGTCGGTTGAATGAAATGTTTTAGGTATAGTCTTCTTGCTCATCGTCAAAAACAGATAAAAACCATTTATTAGTGGAAGAAAAAGCAAGGCTCATCAGTTCACAAGTCATAGGAACCATTTTGCACCAAACTTGACTGCACAACACATAAATCACTTTGGTTTTGTAACGGGGGGAAACGAAAACTCGAGACACAAGAGAAAATTATCAGGCCTACTCAAGAGATCTCCATCAGTCAGTAGAATTAAAGTTGTATTGACCTCAGTTTGAAACTGTCACGCGACGTCAATAAAAGGCTACCGTGACTCACGGTTATCAGAAAACATATGAATAGGTTTACTTTGAACTCTCAAGCTTTCTTCATTTACACCGAGGTGTTGGTGTGCCCACAAATTTCCGAAAGTACCGAAAACATCATCATCAACGTCGTGTTTTAGAGTTCATCATTAGTGACGCTAACTCGTCATATTCTAAATTTATGTACAATACTCTTCTTGTAATCTAGTCACCGTACGCTGACAGCAAAATAAATGATTATTTCAACCGCCTTCTGTTAGTCTGTAAAAACTTCTAACGTAGACCAAGTTAAGTGATATCCTCTGTGTTCCGTTCTTATTGCGCTAATTGACTTGGACGGACGGGAAGTTAAACTACTGATGACCAAGTGGTTGACGGTGCTATTCCGTAATAAAGCACTTGAAAGTGATTACAGAGGGTTTAATCTAATTCGCCAGAAAGGAGATGGCTAAAGGATCCACCTGAACCGGAGAGTTAAGATCAAATGTGTTCCGTGTTCCATTTATGTCAACCAAATTCCAGCCCACATATTATGGGACCTGAAAAGTGATAAATGTAACGGTCGAACGATAGCAGAACTCTCTGAGTGAATCGTTAAGAGGAGGCAGCAACACAGTAGTCTTTCAGAGTATATCATTAACGAACGACACAACTGCAGACTAACACAAAAACAAGCCATTCCAACTGTGGGCTACTTCCAAACTATCAGCGATTTGGATCCATCACCAAATTCTGCAACAAAACTCATTACGGACTTAATTATTCGGGTTCGCAGAGGTTCTATGCAAACTTTGCGACTTAAACAAAGAAGCTCCACTCAATTGACACATCATAAAGTTGGGTATGTAAGTGATTAGAAAAACAAATTCAGTATTAAAAATGGAATATAATGCTATTTCGACCACTTACGGACTGACAATGAAATTTTCACCGTTGATCTTCAGATTAGAGTGCAAATTAGCCTTATTAATAGATTCATTTAGTTTCAATTAGCTCCATTTACGACAACTTGTTAAGTTGACGCTAAAAGCCCACTTGGCCCACCTAAAGTGGGGGACTGCCAAATAGTAAGTTAGCGTTAATCGACCAGATCACGGGTCTATGCTCCATTCTCGGCGATCACTTGCAGGTAGGCGTGTGCACCCGTGTTACTAACGCCTGCATTGCTACAATCACTGTTTTGAAAAAAGTTGGTGATTGTTTGTATTCTGTCAACTGTTAAACAGGAGAACAGGTATGGACATCACTCTTGGCAGAGAGGAATAGGTTAAGCCTAATTTTTCTTACTATGGTATGCTTCCGCACGTTTGCGGCGAGTTCAAAAGAGAGCCCGTGGGGCAGTTGAGGTTATGGTGAGACAGCAGCAACGGCGATAGTGAATGAGCGGAAAAATAACCACCACCAAGTGACGCGGTAACATCTGGTTCAATCAACGTCACCAGAAACCGTCACCCTCCATCACCATCACCCATTCAACCATCTTTTCGACCACCCAACCAAAACCATGGTGGTGTGTGCTTGTCTCAGTGTGTGTACGCATACGCGCATGCGCAATGTACGAGTCGGTTGCCGCAGGCAAAAATGGGAATTACAGAAGACCACCAAGTTACAGACTTACGTGCATGATCATGAAGCGGGTGTGCACACATATATCTATACCTATATGCTTAGACGGGTACCCGACTGATTAAAACAACAGAACCGTACGTGTCGGTTTAGATTCGCAGATCATATATTCAGTCGGTGTAAACTGAGGGTGGTTAGGAGCGAGCGCTCTTGTGTATGTGTGTGTACCCGTAAGAAGGGTTAATCTGTATCTTGTCTTGACTGGTCATTGAAACTCGGAAAACCTTACATACAGAAAGGGAATATTGGTACGGTTGGTTATATATCTTTATATTTGTCTATCTATACACGCCGGTGTTTCGTTGTCGTCCGGTGTTGGTGCAAGTTTGACATGTGGCCAGATCGGTCGACCACGCAGACCACCCACCGATTGCGCGGAGTTTGCTGCGGCTGTTGCTACTGATTGTCGCAATCCACAGAGAGGGTGGTCAACCGGGAAGGCAGTAGTTACACAGGAAGATAACCAAAGATTTGTAAAATTACAGGTTCCAAACGCATTATTCATATATACAAAACCTGTAAAGCGTAGCAAAAAGTAAATAAACCGGAATTTGAAAGCTGGTGATTAGTTGGTTGTATTGGTAATATAAACAACGTTTGGTATAGTTAGTTTACATTGTGGAAGTGAGAGAGAGAATTGGAAGACTGAAAATTTAAACTTGTGAGCATTATATTTTTTGTTTAGAAAGTCATGCCGGAAACGGACAAACGGTTTAATACTTGAAAACCACTTTGAAGAACATCACATTATGTGATAACTGACATGAAAATCAACCAAATCACAGATAAACGCCTTCAGATGGACTCCAGTTAATGTCGACCTACCAATCAATACTCTAGGGTGACCGGTTTAGTTCGTGTGAACGATATGCAGAGGTAGTATGATATATGAACCCCCACATCCACTCTTTTTGCTGTAAGCCAAAACTCTTAATCGTTAAGCCACTGGTTCTATTAACATGGCTGGTATTTTCATAATAAAGCTTGAAGGTAGTTCACTAGCAGACCATATGAGTTCAGCGGATGTGTATAAACGTTATGCAGACGATATTATCTGCATGGCAGAATCTAAAAACTCCAGTGAAACACTGACACAATTTAGCTGAACCCACCAACGTATCCACTTTATTCTGTAATCCGAATACTCTGTAGGTATGGCTTTTTTAGACGTGTTCATGGCACAATACATTGTAGAGTATACTGTAAAGTAATTTGGTCAAGACAGCATACCAACTATGATAGCTTTGTACCTTTGAGACAAAAGAAGAATTTAGTCTGTTGCTTACTAGCTAGATGACTGAAAATAGGCTCGGATGATGCTGTGGAAGAAGAAAAACAGTTTATATTTAACATACTTCTTAAAAATGGCTATCCAAAACAGTTTGCTTGCACAAAGATAAATAAACCGGAAACTGTAGCCAAGAAAACCCATTTATATTTCGCAACCATTCAAAAACGTTAACAGTGTTGAAAACGTAACCAAGAGACCTAACATAGTACTTAGAAAAACCCACTTTGCAGCTCAATTAAGTGATTGTTTTACCTTCACACCACTCTCGCGTCCCCAGACGGAAAATGCGTTACCTGTACATGCTGACATTTTATGTTTACCGCTTGGTTTGTTCTTATGGTGGAAACTACATCTGTCGCACAACAAGACGCATCCGGGAGCATCATCCGGTGTGACTAGCTCGAGGATCGACAAAGGCTTGCTGATCGGCGGTCGCTGAGCCCTTGTTTGAATCAGACCATCTAATACACCCGATCGACTCGTTCAATCTAAACTATCGGGTTTGTCGAACGCAATCGAAGTGGGTCAAAGGGGGCTCACTAGCTATCACAAAAGCGTATCCAGTCCGTTTTCACTCACTCCCGTCATGCTCACAGAAAGGTCTGGTCAAACCTTGGACCTACTGTGACCATGTTCCAATACCCCGGATTTAAACGTCGCTTAAGGGTGCCGATTTTTTGCAAAAACGTTTACAACTCCCGTGATTGGTGTTACATAATTAGATCTCACGAGTCTGATTATATGTATATTGATGATTAGTGCTCCTTACCCCACTTATATACTACCCCCAGCGAACCCATATGAATGTAATGTTCACTCTATATGAAAACCAAAATCCTCTACTATTCATCAGTAACCATATATGTTGTATTGAACCTGATGAAAAACCGGAAACAAGCTTGTTTGCTGCTGGTTTCTTCCCTTGACTAAAACGGGCATAATCACTGTATCTACTAACATTGTTTGTAAGTTGTGTATTTAATAATCCTTGTATAGCTTGTGGACATTCCGCTTAGATGAACGCAGTCCTAATATGATTGCTGGTTTTGTACTTGCTGAAGCCATACTAATTCAAAATGATGGTTAGGTAATAGCTTATGGTGCTCACCTTCAGATATAAGCTGCACCTAGGTTTGTTTCGTACTTGCCTACTCACACTGAGTTAATGTAGCCTAGACGAGATACAAAAGGACGAAGTGAATTACATGTATGCTATAAAACCACTTCTATGAGCATCATCTGAGACAGAATCCGATTGAGATAAATTTGAAATACCCGATCTGTCGTGACTGGCATAGACCATCTTATGGACAGCTTGCGGTGAAAGCAAATACGAACATTCAGCTCAGTGGTATTGCGAAAGCTTTAACATCACCATAACCAGTTTCGCTTTTAATTTGAGTACAGGTACCCAAAACTGGATAGAAGTGGCTAACTTTTACACTGTGCATCTAGCTAGTTTTGATCAGTCATGCTAAAGAAGTTCTTATTCATCACTCCAGACCTTGTCACACTCTGCTTAGTTTACGTATGAAACCTGCGGTTTTTATTTCATGTACAAATTTTATCAAGTGATAGACTATGTAGCCATGACAAGCTCACTAGTCTCGCATATATGGTCGACGGTTGACGTTACAACTTCACAGACAGCTCAAGAAAAAGTAAACAGATTGGTGGTATAAATTCATCGATATAGGATGCGCACAGCTCCCCTAAAATGCAAGTCACTCTAGGTAGGAGCCAATGTCTGTACCCATCTTTGTTTGTAATTTGTTAAAGTTGTGGTAGAAGTTAGTCTAGTTGAGTTGTTGCACGTCTGCTTATCAGTAATTGCATTCTAAAAGTCTTAATGGTGTATTCCAATCTGCAGCGTTTATGAAGTTGGAAACATGCAAGCCTTCTTTGATAGGACAAGTGTACTCTTTATCACTGCCATAGGATTGTGAATCCTGGCTAAATCAACGAGATGATGTTCACAATCCAAGAGAATATGCACAGTGAACTTCTTACAAACGGAGATAACGAACGATGAACAGCAACTGACACCAAGAAGGCAGTTGAGCAAAATATGGCCGAAACCTGAACGGAATAAAGGATTAGTTCGTATTACCTATGGATTAACGATGGATGTGACAAGAATACCAAGAAGAACCGATTACTCGGATAATCTACAAAGAAAATTATCTAACATCTGCTATTTAGTTGCTTTTTGCAACCCCTAGTCTACTGTTCATGCCAACTTGAACCTAACCAGCAATTTTTTCGGAATAATCTCATAATTTGTCCTTCCCATCTATGTGATTTGTCTCAGCAGTCAACATGGCTGCAAGTCTCCGTTTAAAAGTGTCAGCATACTTGTCCGGCATAGCAATATCGTTACATCATAAAGTAATTGAATAAGGTTACAGACTATAGACCGTAAGTGTTTTTTTTAACTACTCTAACTATGAAGAATCAGATATTTCAAATTGACTGTCTCTCAAACCTTACCGCAGCTCTTATATTCAGATAAGCCTTTTGGCGATCTCCCTTCCGAAAGGAAACGCTAAGCTCGAGTTTCACTTTCACTAGGACTCATCGGTAGTACATAATCATTCGGATAACGATTTGCATTCTGGCCCTCGTGTTTGTAAGGGTGGCATGTTATTCGCGACACTGGTAGCCTCACGATGGACACGACCGAATAATTCTCTCCTAACGCTCAGTCACAGTCTTGTGTGAGCAGCATTTAACATGTTCGATCGATTTGTAAGGACAGTAAGCAGAATCGTTCAGTGCAATCCAAACGATAACTCAAAGTTTCTCATTTAGGTTAAAGTCATTATCTTCATTCAGCCACCTGTGCATGGTATAAAATGGTGATTAACGTTCGGTGGTTTGGATGGTGACTAAAACTGTAGAAAAATTTCCGAAAAATTTTAAAACACTATTTTCTGGCACAGGAGAGTTTAAAGTTTGTATTGTTAGTAGACTGAATAATGTTGGTTAGTGCGACTGTTGGTTACTCTGTAAACCTTAATGGCCTAACGGTATGATTAAGAGAACAAAAGAAAGCAGAAAAGATTATCACGCCAGAACACATTTTATTGTGGTTGAAAACGTTGAGTTATTTAATTTATAGGATTAACACAAAATCATCAAAAGGATTAAACTACTACTGTGAGAACTTTGACTCTAAAATCAACTAAAACGGTTTGTTAACTGTAATGTATTAAAACGGAGCCATAAACATACGATTTCGACACATGTATCTAAATGTATGATAACTTTGTTGGTATTTGCCCAATGGTTGAATTGTTCTCAACTTATATGCCAGATTCTGCAGTTATTTCTTATCACATCGTCTACTATCCTAATGAACTGTCGTTATCTTTGTAACAGTTATAAAAATGTCATTCTCTATTTCGATTACAATACTCCTGAGGAAGGCCACTCGAGGTGGTTGAAACGTAGAGTATTACAACTTGCTCGTAACGTTGTGTTATTCTCAATCCATTTATCAGTGTCATTCTCCACTCTATTGGTTTCGATATCTATGTCACCTTAGCTTCATCCACAATATCCGTTAAATCGACTGGTTCTGAATAGCTGTCTGTTGGTTAGGTGGTTTTATGTAGTATGTATGGATTTAGAACTTGGGACAAGCAAACGGTATTAGTAAAGCCGAAGGAAATGTAAATTGTTACAGGTGATTCATTGTTTTGTTTCCGTTAAAGTTGTAGTATTACTTGTAGAGAAGCTAAAACTGGTTAAATCCGTTGATGGTGTGTTAAAAAAGAATGACTGAACTCTAGCTGTTCAAATATCTGTCCATATATGCACCGAACTGATGCTCTGTTTGCACTATGGAAATGAATATGTTATCGTTGAACCACGCACTTCTTACTCTCAACTTGATCAGATCGATGACTACTTTACGTGGTTGGGCCAGTATGTGACACAATGGACCAATCGAACCATCCCCAATTGTTTGACTGGTGACCTAGTTTCCCTGTAATAAACTTATTTTAATGCCCTTTAATATGAAAGTAGTGGCTTGAAACTAGACTACTGAAAGAGTGGCAGTGTGTTTTCATTTTCGTCGTCATAATGGGGATATTTGCAATAAAAATCCTTTTTACCTACAGTTACAATGCGTGCTGGCCGAAGGCTGCAACTTATCCAATTTTTATGCAACTCTGCACAACGTTGCAGAATGTAGTAAGTCACGATTCTAGTATACTGCAGTCCCAACATACCACTTAGTAGAGAAAAAGGTGGGATACAAGTTTGTTTGATTTCGGCTTACCACCGGAGGACGTTTAGCATTGTCAGAGGTTTGCGAAACGTCAGGAAAGAGCTTATTTCATGATTAAAACAAGAGAAAAGTTATCTGAAAATATTTTAAATGTCTGTTCTGAAACACAGTCATGGTTTGCTTAGAGCCAACCACGAATATTTTGTTCGCTCGTAATCAGCTATCAACACTTGGTCAAAACTGACCGCAATGAGATTTTTTCAGTGAGGTTGGTTTCTGTCACACTGAAGATGAATGACGAGTGTGATTAATTGACGACGTTTTAGAGAATACCAAACTGCTACTGTCACATTCATCTTCAAAAACAGTCATCCGTTAAATGCATACGGTATACTATCTTGACGATTAAAAGCAGAAGCACTAATTTGGCAGAGCATTCTGCGCTCAGAGACGATGAGGTCATAAGTCTAACCGGATTTTATTTGCAAGCACCAATTGTCAGTGGGTCTTTTCGTCATGGAAACTAAAAACACAGTTTTAGAAACAACATTTAGACTTACCATTAAAGTCGTTCTTTAGTCTGTAACTACCGTACAGTTTAGCATGTGGCCACTGTGAGTCGACACATTGACATCACAATTTCAACCTGTGCACATTACTTATGTGTTTTTCATTAACTTGAGCGTACAATGGATGCCCCGTGGGACCACATGGGACAAAAGCATACCTGAACTCTATTCGTGCACAGATCCACCGAAGCTAGCAGAACGAAAATAACGTTTTGATGTGTCCATATAGAATGTGGGCACATATGTGTCAATATGCGTGAGCTGTTCCCAAACGTATCTGGTTTACTATACTGGTTCCAGCGTATGAACATACGTGAATTCAGCGACCTGTTGTTATACGTCGTAGTATGAACTAACCTTCAATTGTGGGGAAAATTTCAGGTAAAAGAGTTAACACGTCTACATATGACGACTGCAAGCAAAACGGCTATTCTGGAAGGAAAACACCGTTTGTATTATGTCGACGAATACATGTATAACGACCATGAAAATTCGAACCTGTAACGTTTCATCCATACAATGTTTTTGAGTCGTAATAAACAGAATGAAATTTTAAGTATCGGCATCTCGTTCAGTTAGACAAGAAGGTTAAATATTGGGCCATATAGGATAAATGTAATATATCTCAACATATAGATCGCAAGTTACAGGGTTCAATTCAAGAAGTTAAATAGAGAGAAAGTTTATACCTGGAGCATGGGACTCGTTACCTGAACTGCCGGCGTAGAGCATTAGTGGCCCAGCAAGGCCATATTTAAATACCGTTAATGAGCAGTTGTAATTTGGCTACTGTTTCTGTGTAGTTATAATTCGGTGTTTCAGGAAACCTCTGCGATTGAACGTGACTTCTGTATCACGAATTAGTGTGGAAACTTATTAAACCTCTCCACTTGCTGACACTCTCAGGTTGAGGGTGGAAAGTCACTAGTAAGCAGAATGTGTCAGTTACCTTCATGTTAACGTTTGTAAGGTAGCAAAAGAGACATCCGTAACGACATTAATGCCAAACCACTGTAAATCTATGGAAAAACCAAGCCCCAGTTTCTGGGTGAACCAGATGGAAGGAACAGAATTTATTCCCTAAGAAAAGCAGCATGTCCGAACTCACACGTACAAAATCAAGTTACCTTCACCTTGGAAGAGGACAGAAACGTTGAAAACGGAGTTAAGATAACATTTGCAAAACAGTTTTCTTGCACTTTTCCTATCCAGCCTCATTGGCTCAGTTTACAGACAACGCGGTTAAACAGTTTTAACATTGGTCAAAATCCCTAATGCCTGGCCTAGTCTTTTAAGCCCAAATGTCTTCAATAGTATAACAACTGAACTTGCTTGACATTCTTTAGAAAATATCAACTTACTAACCCAGTTGTTGCTTATTGAACAGAGTCACCCGATAAATGTAATCAAACTGAGAAATCGATGGCCGAATATTTGAAAACAGTTTGTATTCTTCACCTCAAACGATAACATTTCACAGTCGAAGACTAGCCTTTTGATCACGATTGTCTCATACGGGTGAGATTTTGGTGATGAGCTTTTCACGGCACCAGAGCAACGTTTTTATTAAGTAGGAGCGCTTTAACTTCAAAGCTGTGACACCCATTTCATTTCCTATCCGTTGGCGGCTATTTATTCACGTTCCTCATTACTCCGACAAGTCAAAAGTTGTCAAAACATTACTATCTACTAATGGATGTGAGTAACGATTGCCGTACTACAGATTAATCTACCCCTTTGACACTGTCCAGCACGTCCCGCAGTATATGACACAGCAAGAAATATTGTCTGGTAGAGTTTGTGTTGAGTGAAATTTATCCCGTGGTAGAGCCTTATCCTGGATATAGTCAAGATCGGTCAGTATGTCACCATGTAGGAGGTCTTCGTCAGCATTCAGTGAGTATGGTGGACAGTAGTGCATTATTTTTCCAACGAAATAGAAAGGAAATTTTGAAGATGGTCAGTCTTTGTTTTACATCACTGTTACAGAATATCGATAATACACTGGCCTGCTTGTTTGATAAGCCCTTGAACCTGAGCGATAGTACAAGTGTAGATCGATTTGTTGATAGTGATGACGTTTACACCAAAGAGCGGTAACTGTTGGCCAGCGGTGCATATGACATTGTTTCATGATTTGACAAAGTGAATGTTTTTTCAACAAATTTTCGTTCAGGGTTGAATCTTTTCTATCCTCCCTACAGTTTACTTCCTAAACCGTAACAAATCAACGGCGAACTAAAAATGGCAAAATTTGACTGTGATTGATATCAGGCTAAATCACGTAGAAAAGTTGTGAATTCAACCCTAACTCGTAAACTCACTCAATGGTGTATTGATGTATAGATGCAAACGTACTGACTGTAAACAACCAGTAATCAATAAACTGAGACGATCTTCTTAGTTTAGTGTGCAAATCTCGCCTTCAGCTTCAAACAGATTGTGCCTAAATCAAAATAAGTTCTGTAAAATACTTCGATGCAACCAGTACTAACTTGGAATCAAATTCTTCGACGCCATATAAGAATAGTGTGCATTTGTTCCGTTACATTTGATCAACCATCTACCAATAGGTAAACAGCCATCAACTTCTGTTGAAGTTTACGGTTGACATACGAGCGGTGCGAAGGCAGTCAGACAATTAGACACCAATCCCTGAACCAAACATAGACGATTAACGTATAAGGTTTTATCTGATCTAACATCAACTGGCGAAATGTCCAAATATTCTATTGTTATAAATATATGTACATAAAGTCTGCTAAGCACTTTCGGGCTAACACAAGAAACAACGACTAGCACACGCCAGGGTGAAGCGAATGTAAGCTGTAATGTGTGCACACGTGTCTCTGGCAGAACAACGCACCGCGTACTAAACGGTCGTTTGTTGCCGGCGAAACGGGATCAAGCTCGTATCCACGGGCCTGCCAAACCTGCCCAAATCTGACAGAAGTAATTTGTCAATATCAAAACTTGAGTGAGTCTGCCTGTAGGGAGAAGGATTACGTTCCGATGGGTTGACATTATGGTTTGGATAAGGTTCACATGTATGCATTCGTAGACACGTGTATGCATGCATATCGGACGAGTATAGTACGTACGTGACAAAAATACTGTTGCCTTGTTTATGCAATGAGCTGCGGCAACGAAGAAATATTAACACACTAGACCAACCCCACCCTGGGATCAACAACATGGCAGCCAATGCTGCATGAATTCATCTTACGGTAAGTGCCTGATAAAATAACCCTTAGATTTTTTGGCTGAGAAATAATGCTTGTGTTATAAAGGCCCACTGTTCTGCCGTTAGGTACGTGGTTCATGCACTGGTTTCATCAAGCAAAAATAATGCTTGCAACGTAAGAAAAATTAACACTTCATTTACAACATGACGAGAGTCGTTTTCCGTGAAAACATACTAAGGATTGAGTTCACAAACGGTGTATTATTTGGTCATTCTTAAAAATACATTCAGCGTAAACCTGTTGATACTTGGGATAAGCTAGGACGTAGTGACGTGCCTACATTTTCTTCTACACTAGCGCGTGTATTATACACAGAAAAATCAATATCTAGCTATTTGATTATAACCAAATATCACGCAAAGTCAATCATTCTTCCATATTTATCTTATAATTTGAAACATTAAAATGTACACTTATTCCCAAAATCACCAGCTGCAGTTAAAGAATGGTTTATTATATGTGAATTCAATACCAAACTGAAAATCGTTGTGTAATAGCTTCAGCCTAAAGTGTGAGATACATAGTCTGTTAAGTGTCAGCCCGTCGTGTGGCCACCGCTTTGACTGGTCACGTGGAATCATTGTTTATATGGGAGCCTTGTTTACGTGAAGTAATTGGAATCAGGCTTGTGCTGTGAGGACATTCAATTTATGTCGTTTGCTGATATCAAAAACTGGAAACGCGATTAGTATACTTATTAAGATCTTTCGTACAAGCAGCTGCTACACATATTCCACTATATACGATGAAAACGTCAATCACCTGGTTATATATACCTTTATATATATACATACACCTTGTTATACATAAATAACAGAGTTCAAAGGACATGTACACATGACAACGCTATACGGTCACATAATGGATTACAGGAAACTTTGCCATAACATGTCACGTGGTCCGCTTTTTTTGCGTAACCAAATGAGATAATTACTTTTCTTAATAATGAGCATTTACTTGACAGGCATTCTTAGTGAGTCACTGGATAAACCGACAAAAGTGACTATGACAGAATCGCACGAACACTAGAGTGTGGTACACAAGAAAAAACCAGTTTAACATATCGCTTCCTTTCTGCCCTGAACTTTTCATACATAGTTCCAGCTTGTCCTTCATAGGTTCATCAGGATAGTTGAACTCAGATCGCTTCAAAATCTCCGTAACCTCTTCCAATGACTTCGGTGTGTTTAGGCCCAACGATTATGCCTAAGGTTTCGAGATAACCAGTGTGACACTGGTATCTGGCGAAGAGGAAGCCACATTGTCATTATGTGGGGGGGGGGTCGTATTTCTGGACTGCTTTGCTACTGGATTGCATTTCGTCATATACATGTACCGTATGTCCATAGAACACTGTCCCGGCGCCAAAATCCAGAGTCCAGACCAAATGGGTCACCGAATGGCCGCACCCCCTAACCGAGTCGAGTGAAAGAACGGACACAACACACTGCTTAAACTACCGCCAGATTAGCTGGCTGTGAGTAGGGTGGGTGTGTACTCGCATCTCCAGTCAAGTCGCTTGGTCCGATCAACCCAGTGTTTCGGTCACCGCGGTCCACGATCGATAACACCTAGCTGTTCACACACGTTTTTGTAACCGTCTCAGCGCTTGAAAGACAATGATGTACTGGGGACAAGACAGTAGTCGCGCACAAATTGGTCTTGACGAACTATCATGCTGGGACCAGATCAAACTCCTGGAATGCAAGTAAGAGTTGGACTTGTCGGTAATCAGACGACTGAACAGCGTATCGAACTGGTTTCTATTTATGCGGCCTGTGGTAACAGTGTGAAGGAGACCTCTAGGGAGTTTGATGCAAGACATAAGCACGCGAATGGTTACCTGTAATTCAGTCTGAAGTCTGGTTAAAGGTTTTTGAAAAAGAGCAGTGCTCATGACTTGCAAAGAAGCGGACGACTGCGCACATTAACAGGCTATTGTTCTGTCAGTGATGTTCTGCGACGTGTAAAAAAACAGTCCGCAAAAGAATGCTCGTTAGGTCTTTCAAGAATGGAACACTTCGGAGTCCACTATACACAGGATGCACAAAAGATACAGCTATCAACCATACCGGGACGCCCGAGTACAGAAGTTTCGGTTGTTGGATGCGGACAAATGTGAGTCATTCTGCACATGGTATTTATGAGAAAGGGATATATATTCGATGGTACTTACTGACGAAACAATATTCTACCTGAATGGATTCGAACAGATGTCCCATTTTTGACACATGAACGACCTTAATCGATTAGCTCCAATCCGATGTCAACATAGCCCAAAACTTATGGTTTGGGGGGATAGTTGGATTACCGCTTGATAAAAACGCTATATGAAACACTGGGTTCCCTTTAACCACTTCATTAGAGCAGAAAGAAGACATATATTGCGATATGTTAACATTTCATTTACTCTCATCAGTCGCAAACGTAAAACATGCAAGTTAAATACATCATACAAATAAGGACAGACAGGAATTGGACACACATACAAGCACACCAAGTATTACGCAATCACGACCATGGCAACCCGATAGGTTGCCTCAACCACTTTTGTGCACACGACTTCGGCTGATGAGTTCGGATGAGCATCGCTTCACAAAAAGCCAATAGCTTTGGGTTTCGATTACTCAATAGTATCTTGAATGAGCTTAATGGGTCAACTTGGCGACCTGTTGTCATGAGGTGT